>JBBPFQ010972312.1:0-11048 GCA_037974815.1 Kaempferia elegans
AACTTTAGAGTTGATATACTACTGCTGGAAGGCGCCTGCAGAGTGGTGAAGGCGCCTGGAAAAGGCACCTTCAGCAAACCCAGAGGCGCCCTCAGAAAGTTGTAAAGGCACCTGGCCGAAGGCGCCTCCAGAGCAGCAAAGGTGCCTGCTAAAGGCGCCTTCAGGCGGTCAACGGCCGTTGGATAAAAGGGATAACGTTTTATCCAACGGATAAAACTTTATCCACCCGAAGGCGCCTTGAACGAGCATAGAGGCGCCTTCAGCCTTTGGGATGAGGTTTCTAGGAGCTGCAAAAAGGCTCCTGAAGCTAGGAAATAGACAACAACTTTGTATACAACTTCTTTAGTAATTTCCTAGTATAATTCTGAGCTGTAAAAGATTGTAAGAGGCTTCTCCGCCCATAGAAGGAGATTCTTTAGTGAGCTTGTTTCAACTGCCTTGGATTAATAACCACGGACCACCTAGGTTGTAACCAAGTAAATCCCTTGAGCCTCTGTTTTTATTTATGTTTATTTTTATAGATGTTGTGCTGAACTAACTTATATCCCTACCTTAGCTCGCTCAAGATAGTTTAATTCTTATTTGCAGGTTTTCTACCTCCGTCTACCGGCCGGAGACAATCCTACAGATTGAGCAGAGATGGGGCATAATAATTTCGTTCCTGAGAACCAAACGTACAGCTAGCATTTATGAGCATCCTACATACAGCATTTACTATATTGTAAATCACAAATATGTTCCATTTGGAAAGCAAGTTGCCAGTTTAATTTATGACTAAATGGAATAACCATCAAATCAAATACCCACAGATTGTGCAAGGTTGAACCTCAGTCAAGTATGAACACAATTCAAGCAATGATGCAAAGTTATAAAAAAAAATAGCCTTCAAGTAATAGATGGCTTACATGAAAAATGCCATTGGCTATCGTATATGTGACGGTAAAAGCTCAGTAAAATGGGTACTTTGATATCAGAAGGTATACTTGTATCATCCTCTGAAATTTATTAACGAAAGGATTAGATGAAATTTATCAGGCTCTTTGGTAATAGAAAAAAATCAATAAAAGCAAAAATTCTCAGTATTCCATGTATCCAGTATGTCATGGGAGCGCGCTTTTAAGGCTGATTGAATGGCATGATAAACATTGAAGAAAGAAGGTAATGGTGCTTACAATACAAAGCTGTTGAAAAATCAATGGTAGTCCATTTAATATTCAAGATTGAGTACAAAATTACCATAAAAACTGACAAGACAAGAAAATCAATTTGTATATTAAGAGAAATTAGATATGCTAGCAGACTACATTTCTTCCATCCATTCATTACCTAATTTCATTGTGCTCCCAGAGAGTTTAATGAGGAAAAGAAGAGTGGAAAAAGGAAGAGAAAATGAAATCTAGCAGGAATTGGGAAGTAACAGTGTGGTTTCATTTAAACCTAGAAAAACAACTGAAACAACCCTCAGGAAACTAACAAAATTGAATATCAAACAAACCTTAAATTTATCACACACCAGAATCTCAAGCCTTTGAAGCAATAGGACACTTTGTAAAGTTTAAGTAATAACTTAAAGGGATAAGAGCTGACCAACTGTATCTAGGGCTCTGAGAACCAGATAGAAAATGCAGACCTGCAAGACCAGAATAAAAGTGCATCAAATAAAATGACCAAGAAGCAATCATTCCAGACAATACCATGTATATGCAAAAATAATCAAGTATAACTAAGAAGAAATAATAAGACCAAAATTTTGTTTTGATTGATGGATCATATTCTCACACAATAGGGTGCATGTACATACTGATCAACATAGTCAACGCATTTGTAGTTTGTACTCTTCTTTTAATCCTTATTCAAAGGAATCAGATATCAGAATTTGGTTTATAAAAGCACAACTGTACTCTGATAATCAAAATATTGAACCTGGACCTAGCATCATTAGTAGGGTAGTAAATGAACCGGACATTCATGAACATACTTAGTGTTCGATAAAGCTTGTTTACATTTGTTCAATAGTAAAAAAAAAAGATATATAAAATAAAGAAGCTTAGAACAATAGTAACCCTTAGACCATTAGCATCCATGGAAAATTTATGAATAAATTTATTTATTAACTAGTGTAAATTTTATCATAAATTTATCTCTTTTTTATTCAAATACATTAAAAAAATATAGTAATTTATAAATTTTATAATCTTAAATTATTCATAATATGTTATAAATAAAAAATAATATATTTTCATGTATTAGATAAGCATTTAACCTAATTTATAAGGGTATAAGGATAATAATGTTGTTAATTGAGCTGAATAAAAAACTAGAGCTCAACTTGAGCTTGAAGTGATTTTTAAAAAACATGTTTGAACAAGCTCAATAAGTAAAAAAGTTTGAACACGGCAAAAAGCTTAGTTCGGCTCGTTTGCACCCCTAATTATTAGATCTTCATCCAATACTGTCTTATGTTTTTAACAGATAGCGTTTCAATAAATGTGTTGTTGGAAAGGTTTATAGAATACTAAAACTAACTAGAAATGTTCATACAAAATGGTATTTATCAGATTTGATCATAAGTGGTATAATAAAGATTAGAATGTACAAAGTTTTGGACAAGGTTTAAAATGTCATTGAGTAGGGTGTGCTTCCCTACATGTATGCAATATCATGGGCTTAGGAGCACAAACTGAAGTTTTGAAAGAAACACAGAAAAAAAAAGAGAGAAGAATTACAAAACAATCAGAATGATTTCACTTACAAAAATACTCCAAGAGAAGATGAAAACATACTTGAAAAGAGAAAGGTGAAAAGGTGAAATGGGATTTAGAAAAGGAAAAAAAAAAGAGCTGGATATAAAAAAGAATGTAATAATGAATCAAAAGAGAGATTGTAGTAAAAGAGAGGTCCAAAGATTGTAGACCCCAAACCAAGGGTCTAAAGTGGTGCAAGGCCTTTAGACCACCAATGTTAAAATGAAGACCAACCCTAAGAGGTTCCATGAAAGAAATGGCATAAGACTGCGGTCAAGCATCCCAAAAGATGTAGAACTTGAGAACCAATAATAAAACAAAGATGGATCTCAAGAAGAATATAAGACTTCGAATCAAGTGTCCCATGTACTGCAAAACCTGAGACCTATAAAATGAAAACTTACTACCAAAAGGCGTCAAGAAGGAAAATAATATATGATTTTGAGGAAAGAGTCCCAAGAGGTGCAAGACCTTAGATCTAATATCACTAAAAACTTAGACCTCAAGAAGCGGCATATAATAAAAAATATCATAAAGCCTCATGTCAGGAGTTCAAGGGGCATCACATGACAATAACATAAGCCCTCGGCTGCAGTTAGTAATTCTGTTGATGGCAAAGTTAGGAACCAATGCAGGCTGCGGTTAGTAATTCTGTTGCAAGTGCAAAACTCAGTTTTAATAATGCCAGAGATTGCATACTTATGGAGGAGGTTCGCAGAATTGATTCTGTTGAAACAGCAATATCAATTTCTGCTTTAAATATTGAAAGTAGAGGTAGAGGGAACAACAAAATTCTAACTGGAACAGAGACAAATCAAAGTCAAGGAATGGTAAAAGTGATTTCAAATTTGCAATAAATATGGAGTGTTGGAACTGAGGGGGACAAGACCATATGAAGAAAAAAATTGTATAGCACCAAAGAAAGACAAAAATAAGGGCAATGTTGCAGTAGTAACTCATGAGATTTCAGGATAAGTTACTTTTGTCTGTTAACAGTCCTATTGATTCTTAGGTTTTAGACTCAGCGGCATCCTTTCACACTACCACTCATCGTCAAATTATGGAAAGGTATATCTAACTGATGGGGAGCCTTTGGGTATTATGGGTATTGGAGGTATTCATTTAATGATGTCAAACGGGGCTGTGGAAAATACAATTGGTGAGACATGTACCAAAATGTGAAATTTAATTTTGGGAGGCCAACTCGATGACGAAGGGCATAATGTTACCTTTTGTGATGGTGAATGGAAGATTACAAAAGGTTCAATGGTTGTTGCACGTAGCAATAAAACTGGAACTCTTTATATGACTTCTAATTGCAAAGGTATGATTGTTGTTGTTGATAACAGTGCCAATTTAAATTTAAGGCATTACAGGCTCAGGCATACAAGAGTAGAAATCTTTTCATCTTCAATTATCTGAAAGTTGTGTTCTTGAAAAGTAGAAAAGAGTTTGCTTCTCTAAATCTGGAAAAATCTGAGAGAAGGCAAATTGGAGTTGGTACATATTAATGTTTGGGAGCCTGCAACTATGATTTCTTGCGGAGGATCCAACTACTATGTCACATACTCACATTCATTGATGATTCTACCAAGAAGGTAGGAAGGTATGGATTTATTTTATGAAAAATAAATCTGATGTGTTTGATACTTTTAAAAAGTAGACAGCCATGGTAGAAAATGAAATAAATTTAAAAGTGTTTAAAATATGATAATGGAGGTGAATACATTGCTGAAACATTATTGTGTTGAAAATGGGATCAAGATGATGAAAAGTGTACTGGAAAATCCTTCTAAAAGGAAGGTTCATGCATGATTGCGTACGACGTTTTGGACTGAAGCAAGTAACACAGCAGCTTATTTGATTAACAAGGGTCCCTCGCTGTCTTTAGATTATAGTATACATGAGGAGATTTGGAACAATAAAACCGCAAACTATTCTTTTTTGAAATTGTTTAGTTGCCTCCCTTATGTTCATGTTGATGCTTCTGCTAGAAGTAAACTTGATCTAAAATCTAAACAATATTTTTTTATTGGCCATGGTGATACCAAGTTTGGTTAGCATTTTTAAGATGGCCAAAATCAAAAGAAGATCACGAGTAGAGATGTAATTTTCAATAAGCAAGTGTTGTGCAAAGACAGATTGGGTAAAAATTTAGAGAACACATATTTTAAAGTAAAAGGTCCTGAGGTAGCTCACTTTAAAAATATTCCAGTGAACGATTTGCAACAATATGTAACACTAAATGAAAAAAAAATATACTCCTAATAGACCAAGAGTATGTAGCCCCAGAAACCACTCCTGTGCTAAAATTGAGGAGATCTTCCATAATTATCAAACCACCATTGAGATTTTCTCCATCACTTAATTATATTTTAATGACCAATAGAGTGAACCAGAAAGTTATGAGGCAATGCAAGTTCATGAATCAATCAAATGGGAGTCAGTCATGCAAGATAAAATGGATTCTTTGATGTCTAATCAAACATGGCAGTTAGCAGAGTTACCACATAGGAAAAAGGCATTACAAAATAAGTAAGTTTACCAAGAAAAAGAAGAATGTGATGGTAGAAAGCGCTATAAAGCAACATTGGTGGTTAAAGATTTTCAGCAAAAAGAAGGAATTGATTACTCTTAGATTTTCTCTCCACAGGTTAAGTTGACCGAAACCAAAACGACCCTTGGGTTAGTGGCAAAGGAATATCATCTTCAGCAAATGGATGTAAAAAATGTCTTTAATTATGGTGACTTGGAGAAAGAAATTTACATGCAATAGCCACTGGGTATTGAGGTACAAGGAAAGGAGACAATGGTATGTAAGCTTCAAAAGAATCTATAGTTCATACCAAGCACCTAGACAATGGTATAAAAGTTTAACAGTTTTATGAGCAGAATGGCTTTCTGAGATGTTTGATAGCTCATATATCATTTTATTATATTAAGTTGATTATATGCTGATATGTTGATTGCTAAAACTAGTATATTGGAGATTAACAAACTGAAAAAGAAAATGTCAGGAGTTTTTTATGAAGGAATTGGGTAGTGCAAAACAAATACTTAGAATGAAATTTATTAGGGACAAAGAGGTCCTAAAGTTTTCTCAGCAAGAATATATAAAGAAAAATCTTAGCAAATTTAACATGGATTGAACTAAGATAGTGAACACAACTTCGGCTCGTCATATCATCTATCCAAGAATGAGTCACCTGCGTATGAGCAGTAAGCCTAAATGGACAAGGTACCCTCTGCTTTTGCCATTGGTTGTCTTATGTATGCAATGATATGTAGTAGACCAGATATAGCACATGCAGTGGGAGTTGTGAGTGGGTTTATCAGTAATCTGGGAAAACAACATTGGGAGGTAGTGAAATGAATTCTCAGATATTTGAAAAATACTGAAAAATCCTCTTTATGCTATTGAAAGTCAGATTTTAGCTTGCATGGATATGTTGATGCTGATATGTCTAGTGATGTAGATAGCAGAAAGAGTACTACTGGAGTTATTTATACTTTAGGTGGTACTACGGTTTGTTGGGTTTCAAAATTGCAGAAGATGGTTGCACTTTCTACTACTGAGGCACAGTTTGTTGAAGTAAGCGAGACTAGTAAAGAGATGGTTTGGTTGCTGGCTTTTCTAAAAGAATTGGGTCACAAATATCAAAAAGGTGTGTTGTATTATGACACTAAGAATCTTGTTTATCATGCTAGGACAGTGCATATACTGGTTCAATATCACTTTATAAGATCAGCTTTGGAGGATACAATTTTAGCTCTTGAGAAGATATAAGGAAGTCATAATCCAGCGGATATGTGGACAAAGACTGACACTTGAGAAACTGAAGTTGTGTGCAACTTCAGTTAGATTTCTCCACTGAGGAGTTCTGGTCATTGTAGATGAAAACAGTTGATTGTGAATTAGTCTCCAAGTGGGAGATTATTAATGTGTGTGGAGCCTAATTATTTTATGTAAGGATATTTTAGGTATTTGACACATTTTATTTATAGTCCTAATTCACTTATAATTGTGGGTGACCACCATTGAAATATATGATTCACACAGCGAATGAGAGAGAGAGAGAGAGAGTTCTGAGAGGACACTTATAATTCTCTGGTTTCAATATAGTGAAAATTTGCAACGATCGCAAGTGGACGTAGCGGTCAAATCGAGGGTGAACCACTATAAATCTTGTGTTTATTTTGCAACAATTTTTTTATCATTTTCGATTACTTGTATTGGTGCTTTAATCCTAACACTACATGACCACCTCTGATACTCTTTTATCCACCTTTTGATCTCAAAGCTTACCATAGTAGTTGGTTCTTACCATAGTAGTTGGTTCTAATCATGAATTTCATTATTCTAGACTTAGAGCTTCTTTCTCTCACTCCTAGTCTTATTATCAAGAAAGACCTCCACAATGTCAATCAAGGTGGTAAGCTTCATCCTTGAGAGCAATGATCATCTGCTCCCATTTATTGCACAAATTCCTTAGGGAGTCAAGCTCGACCTTGTTCGCTTGACTTCCACCTTATCGGCATCAATTAGTGGATAGAGATTCAAGCATCAATTGATCTGTCTTCGCCATCTTCAATGTCATATGCTCATGGAACAATCGAATCCTTGGTGCATCTTGAAAGCATGTCCAGGGTGTGCACGTTGTGAAATCACTTAGGCTAGTAAAGGAAGCATCAGTTGGTACATGTACATCAAGGCAAGCCTTGTTCTCTTCCAAGGCTTATCTATTAGATCCCATTCAGCCCTCATGATTTTCCTCTAGGCAATTGAAACTTGCTCTGAAGTATTCAACAATCTAACTTGGCGCAAGTTCAAATTACTACAAGCATAGAGTTGTAGTAACTCATGAACTCAAAATGTTTCCTTGCTAAAGTGGATGGCTCTAAAACTTCATGTACTTCAAGTTGCAGGTTTTTCTTCTCCAGGAAAGATCATTTCCTCTTAGATTTATCATTTATGCCCTCACTTCTTCAATCTAGGTCCTCTGTCTAGTGATGTGCTTATGCAGTCCAACAACAGGACCAACTTGTTCATTTTATGAATAACTGAAGCTAGCTATATATAAAAAGCCACTAAAACTATCAGATAAGACCCACATGTATAGCCCAATTAAAAGAGCTAACCTGGTGGCACCACATGGCTCCAAAGATTAGTCAGCACACTTTCCAGGGCCTATAAAAGCAATTTTCCTAATCACGAAGAAAACCTTGAACAATGGCTTTTCGAAGATTTTGTAGTGCTTAGATCCCTTTCCACCACCGTCTTTAAATCATCAGTAAAAGAGAGACGAACATTGTCTAGCCGCAAAAGTAATAGGAGTCTCAAACCCCTTGCACTCGTTTTATATCGAGTAGAGACAAGTTCTCTTCCTCTCCCACATCATATAAGACCTATCTAGACATAGGCCACCACAAGCCAAGTTGCATCATCTCAAACGAAAATCCAAACTATGGTCCACCTTGAGTTGAGCCACAAACAATGCTCAAGGGCCCCCACAGGCATAGCTGAGTTGGTAGTTGGTACTCGGGTGGTAGAATTGCCACACAAACAACACTCAAACCATCCCACAAGTGTTTGATCCCTAGCTACAGGCTCGGTGGGCCTGCTTCAACATAGGCTAAGAGACCGAAACTCATCGACAAGTCACCCAGGGCTGAGTTGCCTTTATCTCAAATGAATGTCCAAGCCATGTTGGGCCTTGAGTTGAACCACAAACAACACTCAAGCCATCCCACAAGTAATTGATCCCCAACTACATCTAGGTGGACCTACTTCAACCTAGGCTAAGAGACCACAATCCATCAACCACGGAATGAACTAGAATTTTTAGTTATCCAGATGTGTGCCCACATTACCATCCAAGCTTAATTAATTAATTTGGCGTGCTATTATTTATTTATCATGTACCCATGTTACGTTTGAGCCCTATATATAGTGTAATGCTTCTTATGAATAACAATAATACAGTACTAAGCTCTTCTTGAGTCAAACTAATAGAGTGTTGTGTAAAGTTGAAAGGATAATGTCCATGTGGTTATCCCAAAATGTTGAGACAAAAATGATAAGATATTGTTCTTATAGATTACTCACAAAGTGCTTGTGTCAATAGCACACGGGCAATGGGGCAGTGCATTGATATAGTCATCATGAAACGTAATAGTCTTATTCTATTATCCTGTATGTTTCTAGTCATACATCATTAAGACTGAACACTTGTAACTTAGACTACCTCAAAAGGGATATTTTGGTCTCCAAGCAACAAACTCAATCTCACATGCAATTTGTATTTTAACTTACAAAACGTGTAGCATACATAGATTGAATCAGTATGAGAATTTTTATTTCATTGTGAATGTTTCTCTTCGCCCCTGCACAGTGGGAACCTTTTAACTGTCCCTCGTTCCCCCACAACACTCTCCACGACAATGAAGATGTAGCACAATAGAAGAAAGGGGAGTGAAAATTGGGGATCAGAATAGACCGGTGTTTCCATGTTGAACAATGGTAATGATGTACCAACTGATTAATAGTAAAATAAAATTTGGATATCTTAAGACATCCACAAGTTAACATGTGTGTATAAATAAGATAACAAGGAAACATATTAAACAAATGGAGGTCGTTGAGAATCTATGACAAGTCCACAGCATTCTGATTGCGTAATACTAGTAAAAAAAATATATGAATGCATGTATGTATTAAAAAAAAAGAAATATTTATCTTCATCTTCAGTAGTTCTTAGATTTATCTCTTTAATTTCTCTTCCAAATATTCTGATAACATCAATCAGACGAGATTAAAATGCAGGACTCCTCGTTAGCCACGCAATGGAGACGCGAACTAAAATCCGTGGACATCCACGAAACGCTCAACAACCAACAATAATAACCAGAAATGGATAACGGATCTAATCGCACATAGCGACTTTACGCGTCCAAAAAACGATATCAAATCAGGAAACATATGTGCGGGCATATCAGATAGTAATCGCGTGAGAGAAAAGATCTTCATCGAAATCGGAGCAATGAGAAGGGAAAAAAAAAAAAAAAGAGACTGAACAAGAAACGGTGGGGGGTTAGTCTGACCGCATTCCGGAGCTGTGGGCGTAACTGCTGGATGACAAGAGAGAAGCTGCGCGAGACCTTCTGGAGCATGGAGTAGGAGAAGCGCCAGTGGGGCTCCGCCGGGATCTGGCGTCGCACGCGATCCATGGCCATCTTAAGCTTCACCATGGGGTAGAGCTCCTCCGGATGCGCCACCATCGCCCCTAACAGCACCATCTCTCCCTCTCTGTTGCGTTCGTGACAACCAAGGAGAACAACGAGAGCCTCGCCCCCTCGCCCTCCCACCCAACCTAAACATCCAAGAGAAGCCGATCTCGTCACGACTTATTAGAGCCTACCGAACGGTGGGCGGTGGCCACAGGTACCAGTGTATATCAATTATTTTTTTAAAAAAAATCATAAATTATTAATTGGTTTACATATGGCGACCGGTTCAGACAATACCTTACTGATTGGCCACACACGGAAAAAGCCAGCTGGCGGCGCTGCTGCTCACTCGCACCCGCTTACGCAATCATTCATGGCTCCGAGTCAAAGTGGCTGAGCCATCATGATCGGGGAATTTTTATAATTAAAATTAATCGATGTGACGGGTACGGCTTCAAATGATAATAATGGGGATTTTTTCATAGAGAGGGTCAAATCGAATTCGGATGGCACGTCTTTAATTTCGCTGATTCTCAGCCATACATAAGTTCGTTCGAGCCTGCAATAAGAGCATCCCTACGACTTTTTTAATATTATTAATTTTTAAAATTTTAAAATTTAGAAATTTAATATTTAGGATTTATATTTCTTTTAGAGAAATGATTTGTATAAAGAAAAACTCAAATAAAACCTTAAAAAAAGACATATGAAGTCATTGCTCTTTCTTTTAATACTCATTATCATCTTTAAAATGAACAAATTTGTTACTCTACACAGTACTTTATGCGTATCTACATGATGACCCTCATGTGTAAAAAAATTTCAAGGTGTCCAAAATTTGTTTGGAGAAATGATTTTAAGAGAGAAAAAAAAATTTAAGGAAAGACACATGAAATGATTGGGCCTAAAAAAGTAAAATGATGGGTTATATCACTATGTGTCTTTTTTTGAGTTTTTCTTGAATTTTTTTTTCTTGGAATGTATCATTACTCATTCGTCATTTTACCAAAGGGCGCACGTGGAGATCCGAATTTACCAAATCACGCACCCAAGTTTCAAATTGACCAAAGGGCGCAT
>JBBPFQ010972419.1:471-11048 GCA_037974815.1 Kaempferia elegans
ATGATATAGTTGTAGTATTGTATCTTGCCATGTCGATATAGTTTTGCTACTTTTTAAAATATATTAATTAAAAAATATTATTATAATATTTGATTACTATAAATAATTACAATTAGGCCAAATTAATATTTTAAAAATTAAAATTGAGTAAAAATTAATTTTGGATTGACTAAAGTCTAGACCTAATAATTAGGATTGAGTAGGCTTAATTTAAACTCACGTTTAATTTATTTTAATCCGTTTAAGGAGAATTTTTTTTATGTATTAAGGAAAAAAGTAATAATTTTTTTAAAATTTTATTTTATATAAATAAAAAATTAAATTATGGCGAAGAAAGAGAAAGGATTAAGAGGGTAAAGAATTAATTAGGATTGAGTCATGCTTGTTATTGTATTTTTTCACATTTTTTAATTGCTCTAATGATCTTTAGGTAGGACTTGAAGGAAGTGCCAATGGCCAATGGTGGCTGAGTGCAATTGGCAAGACCTTAGATGAATCATCTTTTCAACGGGTTGGTTCTAGGCAGTTGGCAGGCTTACTAATTGCCGCATGGTAAATACTCAATAAATTTTCATATATCATATAAAAAAAATCCTATTTTTGACTCTTCATCTGTTAAAATGAAATTTTGGAAAATGTGATATCTTGTCTATCCTAGTTAAATTAAGTGTGCTTATTCTATCTTCTTTAACATTTTAGGGCAAGGAAGAGCCTTAGGCCATATATTGGTGATGTTGATGCTGCAGCAGTACCATGTGGATTTGGGCGTGCTATTGGTAACAAGGTATGCACTGAACAATCCTTTCTGTTCATGTTGTCATCTCTTTCATATATCATCCCCTTTTTTCTCACTGGATCTACTTGAGCCTATGAAGATTTGAAAAATCCTTAGAGGGTTAAACAGTGTTGTGCATCGTCCTTCCAAATTTGCTCATCTTCTCCTTCCTGCACTCATTTGTGTCCTGCAAGATGCTATCCTCAGTCAAAACCAAGATTGTAATTGAATGCTTTTCTTCTCCCATTGCATCTGTCTGCCATATGTTGTCCATGTTTTAGCAAGGAAAAGGTCACTTGAGAGATATCCTCCAAGGGTCTTGTCTCATCTTCTATAATGGACACAGGATGCCTACTTGCTTCCTCATGCTTATGTTTAGGTTTTCCTTTTTGTGAAATCCTTTTCTAGTTTATATAACAAGCTAGATATATATAATATCATTATGAGTCATTGGTTGTGTTATGAGATTAGTCTCACATTGGAGGTAGAATCCTATATATAGATCATGCAATCGTCCTCTTGTAATAGTGATTGTTGAATTTATAGGTGAGGCTAGAGGGGTGAATAGCTTTTCGCACTTTTACTTGTTTGTGTATTCAATCAATTTAGTGTGCAACGGAAAATAAAATACAAAGGAAAGACAAATAAAAATACAAATACTCCCGGTTTTTACTCCAAGGCCTATGACTCTGATGGTAAGTTTGTTCTCAAAATCCACTATTTTTTCTCCTTCTTGTGAAGAAACCTCTTCCCATATTCTCCTATAGAGAAACCTATTACAATCTTCTCCTATAAGATGGAAGTTAAGCACAAAGAGAATTACTAGATAAAACAAATCAAAACACAATATTAGTGAGATAGAAAACATGATCACTCTCATCTCGTTGCTCCTTTATCCTGTATTTACTGAAATAGTCTTGCATTCCGATTCCTAGGGTGAATTTAGGTGACTAATTGCTACTTTAATTGAATGTTGCTCTGCTCTTTGCTGCAACCGTAACTTGATTGAATTTGCTTGATTAATCTTGTAGATTCCTTCTCGACCAGAAATTGTTTTAATGAAACATCTGTTATAATCGTTTTCATTAACTCATCAGTCAGTGGACTCTCCATTAGTTGACTATACTAGTTGAAATTCTAGATTATCAATTATTGCAATAGAATGATGTAAGTTATAACCATTTCCATTGGCTCATCTGTTGTGGCTCATCTGTTGACCCAACTTGATCATTAGTCGGGTTGGTTGATCTTGTACTAGTTGATTGACTAGCCTGGCATTAATTGATTGGTTGATCAATTGTCCTCCAAATAGAGATGCACAAGAATATTCTATGCTTTTCTTAATTAACTTGAGTCGACTCAAGTTCTAGTTAACTGAAAAACAAGTCAACTAAGGTCAAGTCTGCGCCTAAGTCTAGTCCCATCGGTAACCCTTTATACTCACAGTTGTACTCCACTTTCAACTTCACCCAAGATTACATGCCAAGAAGCCTTGCTTCTAGGTCTTTTGTGTTAAGGAACCTTGTCTCTGAGATTTCCTCATTGCCCTTGACATATTGGGACTTCAATCTGTCATATTTGATCCTCGACTTACTTGGACTTCCACCATTGCACTCTATGTTAACTAACCAGTATACTTGACACATCATATCAATAATCACAATATAGTCCTGACTTAAACTTTTGCTCAAACAAAAGTTTAAAATTAAGTAGTGTGAGCTCTGGATTTTAACCGGAACGATACTCTTTTGGTACCATATCGACATATGGTGCCAGAGAAGAATTGGATGGAGGAGGAAGGAAATGAAAATGTAGAAAAAACTTAAAAAAAAAGCATGTCAAACAGTGTCTAATGTTAGTAATGCAATACTTATTGACATGATTGACACAACACCATAAATTACCTATGCGGAGTATTTTTAAGTGGTTTCAAAATTTTCTTGGAACGATGCATTTCAATCGAGCCGTCTTGCATGTAGGAGATTGCAAACCATGGTTGAAACATCAAAACTACATGTTTAAGAGTATGATTTCACAAACAACAATCAATATAACTTTCTTTTCCCTAAGGTATGGGATCGCATTTTGAGCTATGGTTTTAATCCTTAATGGGAATGAGACATGCCAATAGCATCAAGTGCCAAATGCTAGGGGATGTGTTAAGCACCAACCCTAGGTGGAAGACAACTAACAAGAAAAGGAACTGTGTACCTCGTGGAAGCCTCATAAAGGCCTTTCTAAAGCCTCATCGAAGCCGCACCAATCTCACGGAGGCCTTGCTGAGCCTTGCCAAAGCTTTGCCACTTTTGACTGCTCTCAGGAGTCTTGAGAATCCTATCCCAGGAAGCTTCCTTGTCATTGGTACTGTCTCACAAAACCTCTCCCTCGTCACAAAGCTCTGCAAAAGCCTTGCCTTCGTTGATGGGTGGTATTGTTGTGGTGCCACTGTCTTGCGGTTGTTTTGATTTCCTCATGCCGGTCCCCCGGTGGAACAAAATGTTGTGCCCGTGTTGACCGACATGGATAATTCTATGAAGCCATGCTTTCCCCCCTAACTAGCAAGGTCAATGACTTCTGGAAAGTAATACCATCATTTAGTTTAGTTAAATTATTTCTGGTTTTCATGACTTTGAAAAGGTAAAACAGTTGATCATAATGTTCTATAGATTTGCATTTCACCTGTTTCTGGACTGTTTATCTTTAAATTTAAAATAACTATTTTATCAAATCAACTTGTTATGAATGCATTGCTTGTAAATAATCTCTTATTCAATACTGGATACACACCCATATAACTATTCTGCCTGTTTTATGTGCATCTATAACACTTCATTTGTGGTGTGTGTTGCCTAAACAGCATGTCACCTGTGTGATCCTTAAACCTGATATATCTATTAAGTTTTGATGCTAGAGATAAATCCGCTGCTTACTCATAAATTTAGTAATAATAGCAGAAAAAATATCAAGCCTAGCGATTTTTTCATTTTTACAACTGAAACTTTCCAGTAATCCATTTCCTTTCTATTGGCTAAATTTTTGTTATGAATGTTCACCTAGATGTACTCCTAGGTATTCATATTAGATATTTCATTTCTTTACTTAAAAAATAATTGTGTAATGTAGGTAGGCTCTCTGTTTGGATCTTTTTTTCTCATGAAATTTCAAATGTTCAAATCAAAACCTAAACTTTGAGATACAATACATTTACTTAGTGATTCAGGTTTTACATATTAAATAATTTATGCATTTTAAACTAATTCAATAAAAAATGACAATAAAAAATAATTTCATTGGCAATGTTCTATAACTTTTATAATTTGGCATATTTGTATATACTTAATGATTCAGGTTGTACATATTAAATCAATTTCATGCATTTTCAAATGATTGAATAAAAAATGACAATAAAGAATAATTTCATCCACAATGCTTGATGACTTTTATCCCTAAATTTTAAATCCTAAACCCTAAACTGTATCTCAATTTCATGAATTATTTATGTATCAGGATGTCCTAACTTAATATTTTAATTAGTTCATATTCAAGCTTTTGCTTCCCTAGTAGATTTATCAGGTCTCTGATTACTCATGTATCCTTAAGCTGAAATCATGACAGAAATGTTACAAGATTTTAAACTGTTTCACAGGGTGCTGTAGGTTTGAGGATGAGGGTCTATGATCGGACCATATGTTTTGCGAGTTGTCATTTTGCTGCACATCTGGAAGCTGTTAGCAGGCGTAATGCTGACTTTGGTCATGTTTATCGAAATTTGTCTTTTAGTAGGCCAACTACAGGACTTCAAGGAGCTTCAGGTTTTGCAATTCTCATCTCTAAGGGCATATGTGAAGATAGGATTGCTGTATTGATTTCACTTTCAATTACAACCATGTATGATCCTCTTAGCATCTATATAATCTTTCTCCTTTATCTCCTTTTGCAGCTGGTGCCACATCTGTCCAACTGCATCGTGGAGTGAATGTATGCAGTGGAATTAATTATTTCAAAACCAGTTATCTTGATCAACTTTTTCCCTTTTCAGTATGATAATCTTTTTTAATAGAACCACTTTTATGGCATTGGTAGGCCATGGGATCTCAAACTGATGATGGCAAACCCGAATTGTCTGAAGCTGACATGGTGGTTTTTCTTGGTGACTTTAATTATCGACTTCATAGCATCACTTATGACGAGGCTAGAGACATGGTTTCTCAAAGATGCTTTGATTGGCTTAGAGACAAGGATCAGCTCCGGGCAGAAATGAAAGCAGGCAAAGTCTTCCAAGGAATGCGTGAAGGGCAAATTAAGTTTCCTCCAACATACAAGTTTGAGAAGCACCTTCCAGGTTTAGCAGGTATGTATTTGTCATTGCTAATTCTGCAAACTTCTGGTCAGGGTTGTACCAGATTATGCTAACTTTAGAAACTATGATATATCATTGTTAGTTAAGAAGATATTACTGAGTTGCTGTATACTCTTTAACTAGAAAGAAACTGTGGTTCAAATGTTTCCATTTTAATTTGCCATCATCTTTTTTAGGATATGATTCAAGCGAGAAGAAGCGTATTCCTGCTTGGTGTGACAGGATATTGTATCGGGATAGCCGTTCAATTTCAGTAGCTGAATGCTCATCAGAATGTCCTGTAGTTGCATCAATATCTTTGTAGGATTAGTCTTGATTCATTATTTTCCACAATGAAAGCAATATATGGTTTTAACTGGACTAGTATGTCTACTTGCTAGGTATGAAGCGTGTATGGATGTCACTGATAGTGATCACAAACCTGTGAAGTGCAAATTCTGTGTTGAAATTTCACATCCTGATGAGTCGATAAGAAGACAAGAGTATGGTCAGATAATTGCATCAAATGACAAAATAAAATCTTTTCTTGAAGAATCTCTTGCTGTTCCAGAAACTATTGTTAGCACAAATGACATCATTCTACAAAACCAAGACAATTTCATTCTTAGGATCGCAAACAAATGCGACAAATACAAAGCTGTTTTCAAAATCATATGTGAAGGGCAATCAACTACTGTGGATGAAAATTCATCAGAATTCTCTGCAAGATGTTCCTTCGGCTTTCCTATGTGGCTTGAGGTAAATTTCATCTTGGTTTTAGGTTTCACCACATATTTCTTCACTTGGTAAATTACTTTTCATTAGACATTCAATTTATTTTATTCTTCCAAGTTATTGAATTATGCATTTCTTTCTGATGTCATTACTTGGAGGTAAGCAAGAGGGGAACATATGCAAGAGTTCGCATTGCAGGGTAACGTATTGGCAAGGACCGCTATATCTTCGTGAAAACTTAGGTGTAATGTTAAATATGCAAGAGTTCTCACACCATACGTTGGATAAGAAAAAATATTATAGGAAAACTAATAGTCTAAGATTTGGAACATGGAACATAGGAATCCTCACTGATAAATCAATAGAGGTAGTAGATACGATGATTAGGTGAAGAATTAGTATTTTGTGTGTACAAGAGATAAAATGGATAGGCGAGAAGACAAAGATAATAGAAAACTCAGGTTTTAAGTTATGATACATAGGAAAGAATAAAATAAGAAATGAAGTGGGTATTGCTATAGATAATTCGTTAAAGAATGAAGTTGTAGGAGTAGTTAAGAAAGAGGATAGAATTATACTCCTTAAGGTAATAGTGGCGAAAGAATATGAACGTAATTATCATATATGCACCGTAAGTAGGATTAGATGAAGCTACCAAATCAAGGTCTTGGACAATCTAGATGGAGTATTACAAAACATTTTGTCAGATGAAATGATTTTAATAGGTGATCTAAATGAGTATGTCGGAGTGAAAAATATGGAATATGAGAGGGTACATGGGTTATGGGTTTGGAACAAGAAATGAAGATGAGAAAACTATATTGGATTTTGCGATAGCATATGAACTTATATTAGTTAATACTTTTTTTAAGAAAAAAGAGAAGAACACTTTGTTTCAAAATTGGAAATAATAATCGCAAATTGATTCTTATGGTTAGGAAGAGGGAGAGAAAGATTTGTAAAGATTGCAAGGTCATCTCCAGAGAAAGCTTTGCCAACATAGGTTAGTAGGGTTAGATATACGCCTTAAGTATAATATCAATAGAAAGAAAATATATACGACTCTTAGAATTAAGTGGTGAAGTAAAAAGATAGAAAGTAAAATATATTTAACGAGAAGGTAGGAGTACAAACATTAGATAAAATATACGATGACTCTAATACTATATGAGATAAGATGATATCAAAGTTAAAAATATTAGCTAAGAGTGTACTCGTGAGTCAAAGAGAATGCACCACCAAGTAAGGAATTTTGATGGTGGAATGAGAAAGTACAAGAGAAAGTGAAGGGAAAACGAACAGTTTATAAGGAATTATATATTTGTAAGAACGATAAAAATTTTAAAAAATATACAATAATCAAGAAAGAGACTAAAAAAATAGTGAATGACATAAAGAATAAAACTTTAGTTGCATGGAAGTGATAGCTTTAAATATTTATGATTATTTTTGCAAAACGATTACATAGAATATGGTTGGAGGAGAGCGTCGGGTGTTTTATGTGATTGTAAAGTACCCCTAAAATTTAAAGGACAGTGCTATAAAACCGTTGGACCTGCTATGTTATAGGGAGCTAAATGTTAGGCTATGACTCGAGCATATGAGCAGAAAATGAGAATTGCAGAGATGAGTATGTTAGGATGGATGTGTGGACATACATGGATGAACATAATAAAAAATGAGAGAATTAGAGAGAAAGTTGGAGTTGAGGGAAAACTTCGAGAGATATGTTTAAGATAGCATGGACATGTATTTAGACAACCAATAAATGTTCTAATTAGGCAATGTGAAATTTTGACAAACACGCACATCAAATGAGGAAGAGGTAGATAAAAAAAACTTGGTTAGCAACAATAAAACAAAATAAATTTTATTTAAGTACAGATAATAATATAGTAGAGATAGAGCTCAATGGCGTAAAATGATCTATATAGCTGACCCCACTTAGTGAGATAATGCTTTGTTGTGGTTAGGTTTCTTGTTTACTTGGAAGGATGTGGAGAGTAGGAAGGAATTTAATTGCATCCAGTGTTTCGATTTTATTTTCTCCACAATCAGGTGGAAATGGAGGGAATTAACTTTAAGCATGGAGTAAACACAAATAAATAAGTGGTTTTTTTCTTTTCCTTTTCTAAGTAAACAAGATGACTAGAAAGAATGGAAGATACTACGGCACCAAAGATAATATTTCATTTCATTTCATTCCATTCCATTCCATTTGTACTTTATTTCCTTCCTACTTTGTCTCCTCTAAGTAAACATATTAATAGTTTTATTAAATAGCCCAAATGATTAGTCACTACAATCTAGGAGTTAACACTTTTTGGTCAATTTGAAATGTGACACGCGTCCATATGCAGTTCTAAACAACATAGAGTTTTGTTTATCTCGTAATCTATATTACTTCCATTGTGGTTGTTGTATTTGGATTGAAAGTGGGCAATTGTAACCCCCAATACAACCTAACACCTTGGGATTTATTAGTCTCACAATTAGGAAAGGGTTGAATTAATGATACAACAATACGATAATCTGAATGATACAACCCTATGCTGAGGGAGGTTCAATGAGTTAATTGTTTTTTTTTAGCAAAGAAAATTTAACAATTTCGGTGAATCAAAGCTGCATATCACATAGGAGCTAGCAACACTATCATGACACCCTATATTATTCGGAGTATGCGACATGTGTTTGCATCTAAGTATCGGATACGATTGTTTCTAAAATATTTTTACATGTGATCTATAGGCATATCTGATGCCAACTTAGAGCATTGGTGTCCACGTGTCAGTGCCTGACACAATTACAGAGGGGATGCCAAATGATGTTACACCTCATGATTATCAAAGTTATATAGGATTGGAGAATCTTGTTTTACTGAGTTTTACTGTGGAATGAAACATCAATTTTCATCTATTTCAAATTTTCTTTATTTAGATTCAACCAGCAGTTGGCATAATCAAACCTGGACAATCAGCAGAAGTTTCTATCCATCATGGTGAATTCTTCACGTTGGAAGAATTTGTTGATGGAATATCACAGGATACCAGGGATAAAGAAGTTGTATTACTAGTAATTGTCACAGGCACTGGCTCAACTGAGAGTAGAAGTCATAGGGTCTTTTTACGGCATTGTTTCTCATTCAGATTCGATGGAGCTGACAAAAATATTCCATCCAGAAGATTACAATCTATCTATCTCCAAGGGTCTGATGGGAAAGACACGAGCAGTTCTTCAGATGTGGCTTCTGAGTTGAGCAACAGAAGAGGTCCATGAGGTAGCAAATCAAATATACGTTGGTCAATTTTGTATGTACGTATCTGATGATCACCGTGTCCATGTAAAAAAAAAAATAATAAAATGCCAATCAGAGAAAAAAAAAACCCAGTCAGATCTTTGTAGGAATTGCACCGTCTTTCCAGCATTTTAAGCTGTAATGTGTTAGAATTTTTTGATTTCTTTATGGAATTTAAAGATAGCATATGCAACTAGGATGGCCTTTAGTTCTGTGAATTAGGTTGAACGTGTAGCACTTTAGTTCTTTTCATGCTAACTGGATTATACCTTTAGTTTTGTGAATTAGGTTGTACTTGTACCATTGTCTCACATAATTTATCAAAGTTTTAAGGATATTGTAATTTTGAGAAATGATTGGTAGTATTTTTTTTTTTTTTTTGTAAATTCTGTCTTGATGATCTGAAGGTCTGTTGGCAGCATATTATATCTGAGATTATTTCCTTTTTAATGATTAAACTCCTAACAACACCATTATAATGAGTTTTGAACCTTTACCCATTGGTGAAAAATGGTTCAAATGTAAGCCCTCCTTTCCTACAACACTAATGACCTGTTTACTCTGACGGGCAAATGGAAGGGAAAGGAATTCATGTGAAAAAAAATATTATCAGGGAAAGAGAAAGGTAGAGGAAAGAAGAGATAGAAAAGAAACAAGAAAAGAGAAACGAGGGCGTTATTCAAGATAAAACAAATCCGAATTTAAATATTCTTCCCTTGCCGTCACACAAGGACCCAAAAGATAACCATCCTTCAAGTGCCGACAGCTTAAATCCGGCTCCAACGCGACTCCACAGTGTCGTCTAAATCTTGAGAACCACCTCACAACAATAGCACATCATCGGAGAAGCTCCATCCAACAAAACAGGGAAAGAATTTACAACCGCAACTCTGGATTTGATAGTGAGAATTGAGCTCAGTTTCTCTGCTAGGAAGATCTCAGGTTCACTGGAGAACCACCTCCGATGATGTTGAAGAAGAAATGTCACACCAAGCTGGAGAACCACCTCCCCTTAGTGCCGCCGCAGAGCTGAATTTGCAAGACTTCCACTGGCGGTAGAACCACCCGCCGCCGACCTAGTTCTCGGGAAGGAGATGCCGGAATCCAAACTCCAATTGCCGATGAAGAATACTCGTAATTAAGATCTGAGAAGGAAGATGGGAAGCTGGCATGCCGCAAGGAAGAAGATGATCGCGACACAGAAGCTACAGTGCCAACCCCGGTTTGCAAATCGCGATTTCCTCTTCTTTAATACCCGGCTGTTAAACCGTGTTCAATTCAAGAATAGCTCCGGTTCAAACTCTGGTTCAGCTCAATTCGGGTCCGGTTCAGGGCAATTAAAGTCAGGTTCAAAGGAAATTGGGGTTGGTTCAAGGAAATTAGGGTTGGGAATAATGTGGCTGAGCTTGGGTCAGAGTATTGGGTCCAATCAG
>JBBPFQ010972737.1:0-11045 GCA_037974815.1 Kaempferia elegans
AACGCTCGTGTTGATCTCGCAGGGCCTGCACTCCCTTTTCCTTGTCGACTTCCACGTCGCCTCTTTCGGTTGCCTCGTCGACTCCGGCCCTCCACGTAGTTCTTCGCCGGAACAGTAAACATAAACTAATCAATAATGAATTTATAAACATAATTAATTAACTAAATTAAACTTAATCAATTATAAACTTAATAATCGTAAAACACAAACCTAAATTAATAATAAATTCAAACTTAATTAATTAGATTAATAAACTTAATTCAAATTGATATTAATAAACATAATTAATTAAACGATAAACTTAATTTAATTAATTTATAAACGTAAACTTAATTAATTGAATTCGACTCAAAATTAAAATTAAAGAATGAATAATTAAACTTAAACTCGAATAATCAAACACTTAGATTAAAATTTAATCCCATTAAGACTAATTAAATTAATAAACTAATTAAAATTTAACCAAATTAATTGAATCTAATTAACTTAACTTAAAAAAATTGAAATAAAATTAACTTGCATTAAAAATTAGTCATCAAACAATAAATCAAACCTAATTAAACATTTAATTAAATTAATTAAACATAAATTAAAATTAAAACTTTTTAAATTAAAAATTTATTAAATTAATAACTCAATTAAACTTTAAACTTAAATAATCAAACTTAATAATTAAACTTCATGAACTTAATTAAACTTAATATTGAACTTTAACTAAATTAAATAATAAAAGTAACTAATTAATAAACTTATAAATAAACCTAATTAATAAATTTAATCAAATTAAATTAATAATCCAACAATAAAGAAGCTAATAAACCTATAAATAATTAAACTTAATTAACTTAAAAATTAAACAATAAACTTAACTTAATTAGCTTAATAATTAATAATTAAAAAATAAACTTAACTTTATTAATAATAAACTTAAAAATAAATAAATTTAACTTGATTAGTAATAATTAAACAACAAACTTATAAATAAGTAAACTTAATAAACTTAATAGTTAAATAATAAACTAATAAATAATTAAACTTAATACTTAAGTAATTAACTAAATACTCAATCAAATACTTAAATAATTAAACATTAATCTAATTCATTAAAACTAATTACATGAATAAACTAATTAAAACTCAACTATATTCATTAAACTTAAGTAAACTTAATAAAATTTAACTTTAACTTAATACCCTAATAACTTAAATAATTAAACTAAATACTAAACTAATAAATCATTCAAAATTTAAACACAAATCAACCAAATCATCTCATTTAAACATAAATCATAGGCTAACCTTGATTGAAAACATAGAAATGGTGATATGAATTAAGTTTAATTTCAAATTTTATTTTCAAAACTATGCATTATATGAATTCTTAGACTCTTAGGAAAACACTAAGTTCAGTGAAGTAAAAATTGTCCTCTTCAAAATTTTAAAATTATCCTTTTCAAATTCAGGCTTTTTCAAAACTTATAATTTCAAAATTTCTTCTTTGAAAATTGTCAATTTCAAACTTATGCCTTACAAATTTTTTAAAAAGTTGGGTTACTGTTTGCGATGACCCTTATTTTTGATGTGTGTCTAAGGGAGAGAGATAACATGTTCAAGGGGAGAGATAGTTTGGGAGAGTTACTTAACTCAGGGGGAGAGTTAAGTGTAAGATTGAATGATTACTTATTAGATGCAATTTTAACTTAACTGTGAACCTTGGTTGTCAAACATCAAAAATAGGGAGATTATTGGTGCAGGTTGCACTAGAATCGAACCTAAGTTTTGATGTTGTCAAAGGTTCAAGTTAAGTCTTGTTATGATCTGATGAGCTACTTGAGTGTTCAGACTGTTTACCCAACCGGGAAAGCCCTAGTCGCAGCTAGACAAGAAGTCCAGGTGGGTCACGGACCCAACACCTAGTGGTAGAAAGTCCAAAAAGGTCAAGGACCCATATCTAGCAGAGGAAGTCCTGGTGAGCAGATTCGGTGAAAAGCAAGAAAGTCCAAATAGGTCAAGAGGATCTGGTATTTGGCAGGTAAGGTAACTAGAGTGGAGTGATGGGAAGGTCGTGTCCCTGAGAGAGACAAATCCTAGGTCACTGATCCAACTGAAGAAATATGGAAAGTTTCCAAGTTGAGATCAAGACAGGTCCTACTGTATCATATTACTCATGCATATATTAAATTGTGTTAACTCTATAGTGCAGGAATGCTATATATTGTGCTAACTCTATTGTGCTGGTTTCATCATTTTGGAGGGATCAGTCGACTAAACCCACTAAGGTAGCATAGTGAACAAATCGTGTAGACATTTCAAATTTCAAAGGTATTAGTCAACCAAACCAGGTTATTAGTCAGTCGAACACACTATGGAATAAGACCGGAAGATATTATCTTATAGTTGAAAGGAAACTCGGGCATAGGTAGACTGAACATCTGGATTAGTCGATCGAACATTTAATGGAAGTTAATACCCGAAGATCGGATCGAAGCAAATAAGGAAGCATTAGAGGATCAATCAACCGAACATCAGGTTCAGTCAACCGAACAATAAATGTCAATTAATGCAAGAAGATCGGATCTCGCCGATGAAGGAAAGCCACAGGATCGGTCGACTGATAGGTTCAGTCGACCGAATGGTTATTCAGTCAACTGAACAAGGCCTATATAAACACCTTGAGATTATAGCTTCAAGACAAGTTTTTTCAAAACAAAAAAGTGTCCTAGTCCTATCTTTTGCTCGTCATCTGTGTTGCTGCAACTACTATGACTTGTGCAAGCTCCGACACTGAAAGCTCTCCGATACAAACCCTTGACCGGTCATCTTTAACGTCGATATATTTTCAGCTTGCATTGTTATTATGTTGTATACTTGTAACTATACTCATATTACAATATATTGGATTGTCCATAGAGATGACAGACGAGCCAACCCATGGCGGGGTGGGTCGACCCATGGCAGGCCGACCATTTGGCGGGGCAGGGTGGACCAACTCGACATCTTGGCTGGTTGGGAAATTCCCAACCCAACCCAATCCAAGGCGGGTTGCGGGTTAGGCGGACCAACCAGCGGGCCCATCAAAAATTTAAAAAATAATTAAAAAAAAGTTTTATATCTTCAACGTTTTTAATTCGGAAAAGTTTTATCAATCAAATGTATCTAAAACTAGATATTTTAAATGTAAATGGACACAAATAAGTACTAATATTGGATGAAAAATAATATTTTTATTTCGAAATCATAATAAAGAAAGATAATAAATTGACATAAAACTTGATTTATATAGGTTTCTCAACCCGCGGGTCAACCCAAGTCCGTCGCGCGCGGGCCTAGGCAGGTCGACCCACGGTGGGCTTGGGTTGATAAAATTTCAATCTAACCCGTTTAAATTGTTTGGTGGGGCGGGCCAACCCGACTGACCCAACCGAAGTTGACAGCTCTAGTGGATCCCACGGGTTCAATCCCTTAAATGGGGAATAAGCCGTTAATTAGTAAAATTAATTAGTAAAATGTAAAAATGGGATGGGGGGGTGAAAACCACTTAATTTTCATTTTCCACTTATCTCATTTCCATTTTTATACCTTTCAATTAACCAAACAACCCTTACTTGCTTTTCATCAGTAGGGAGGGAAGGGATAGAATAGAAAAATTAGATATATACTCACTTTGATAATTGTTAAAGTGTGATAAACCTCTTATGATTAAGTTAGTTAAGGCGGTTAAACTCATTGATTATTTCTAGGATGGTCGGTCCGGTCCTATGGAAATTTTTCACTAATTATTAGGGTAAATTAGAAAGTACTTAGACGGATCAGAAATTTAGTATTTTTTAGTTGTGAGTATTATCTTAAAGAAAATTTTTTACAAATATGTTGAAGTGTGATGTACCTCTCAGTGAGTTAGGTGTTTTTTTATCGGTAAATTGCCGATTAGAAAACGACTCGATGGTCAACCCTTGAGTATTCCCTTTATCATTTCGGCGAGACGACAACTTCCTTGTGTACTTTTTCGGCCCTTGTAGTTTGCGCGGGAACCCACTTCGTCGGAGGTCGTGACTCGTGTACCATCCCGCCGCCGTCCACCGTAGTTTGGCCTCTCCGCCTGCTACCGTTTTATTTCTCCTTTCTTCCCTCCGCACTCGGGTATTCGTATCTCCTGCGCCGATGCCGATCCCAAGGCCTATCGCCGCTTCTTTGGGTTCTCCTCCCGAAACCCTAGAAACCACTCCGCCGTCTTCCGTAGAAGCTTCCGCCGATGAGACAATCCACTCTTCCAGGCCCTCTCCTGCAACGCCCACCTTGGTCCATCAATCGAGCACTGAGATAGATCACTCTGGAGTTACGCCTCCCCTAAGGCGGAGCCTCCGCCTCGCATCGATGTCCAATGCTTCCCTCGTGACCGACGCACCTGCTGTGACCGATCGTGGTGGCAGGAAGAACTCCCTTTCTAGCGTCTCAAAAACTACGGTTGAAGTGGAGGCTCCGGCGATCGTTTGCAAGGAAGACGCGGAAGAGATTAAGGTGTTGGAGGTTCCTGAGGGGTCTCCTTCTTTACTTAACAATAAGAGAAAAGATTTTGATGATTCCGTTGGGGGAAAGTACATGTGCCTCAGGTCTGGGTCTAAACTTGCTCGGGTAGGATTTGATCAAATGTCGGGAGATACAATTGAAGCTCAAACTGAGATGTTGACATCAGGTCCTCAGCGTGTTCAGGAAGGCTTTTCAAATGGAATTGATGCCGACATGGTTGCAGAGAATTTGAAGAAAATTGGGGAAGAAAGGTTCTCCTCTCAATTAAAAGGGAAGGGAATATTGATAGAGGCTGTTCCAGAGGAACAGCAAGCTGGGAAAGTGAATCAAACAATAGAAAATGCTGAGAAGGGGAAGGGAAAGTTGATTGAGGAAGAAGACTTACTGTCAGTTAGTGCGTCTGAGGTTGACATGGATGCTGCTGCACAGGATGTTGCTAGATACATGTCAAGAGCTATAGAGAAAAGACAAAATGAATATAGAAAAGCAGTTGTCAGGTCAAGAGCTATAAAGCTGGCTCCCAAATTTGCCATCTTTAAACCAGAAGATGATAAGCAAGAGGAAGAAGGACAAGAAGATCCTGAGGACTTACCTCCAGATGCTAACAATGAGGACTGGCCAGGGCCATTTTCTACTGCCCTGAAGATCATTGAAGACAGAAATCAAAAGCTGAGAACCCGAGAATCAAATAATTATTTTAAGAAAGGTCAGAATGCCCAATCAAGGATTTCATGGGTACCCACAAAAAACGGCAAGCCCATGGCAAGGGTACCTCCAACCCTGCGAGACTTGTGTGTTAACATTCTCTTAGAAAATGCTGAAGAAATTGAGTCACTTGATGGCATTCCTGATTTGCTAAAACACCGGTTAATATTAAAGTTGTGCCATTCTAGGAAAATGAATCCGCATCTTCTTAGTCATCTTGTGAGTGCCACTCCCACGGAGATATGCCTTAGTGACTGTTCATGGCTAACAGAAGTCCAGTTTGAGAATATTTTTTCTCAATGTGATGTGAAATGCTTAAAGGTACTGGGTTCGTTTACTTGGTGACTCATTTCAGGTTATAAGAGTTCTTTGCAAATGATCATTTTTTTTTGAATCATCATTTTGGTAGGTTTCTTTCTTATTGCATTAGCAGTTATATGGGTTTATCTGGCTGATCATGGAAGGCCTTGCATATTATCCTGTGAATCTCTTCGTATGTTATGTCAAGTTTACTACATAGTTTAACTATGTAGTAAACTACGATTGTATTTACTATCTCTAATCTTTTTTTTTTCCTTTTGATCTGTTTTTATTTATGGTCTCCAGGTGTTGCAACTAGATATGTGTGGAAGATGTTTGCCTGACTATGTATTGCGTTCTACCTTTGCCCATTACCCTAATGGTTTGCCTTCATTAACTAGACTAAATCTCAGGGGTGCTTATCGGCTTTCAGATGATGGCTTAAATGCAGTTGTTGCTTCAGCACCTTCCTTAAGTTCTATAAATTTGTCAGAGTGCCCCCTTCTTACCTCAATGGGAATCATAAATTTAGCTGACAAGTTGGGCACTGTTTTGACGGAACTGTATATAGATGGTTGCCAAAATGTTGATGCTATGGCTATTCTACCTGCACTCAAGAAAGTAAATCATTTAGAAGTTCTGTCAGTCGGTGGACTTCAGTCTGTTTGTGATAAGTTTGTACACCAGCTTATTCCTATATGTGGTTCATACATGAGGGAATTAATCTTGGCAGGATGCGAGTAAGTATCTTCATTTAATTGCAGATTAAAATGGCGTCATTTCTCACTACTTGTCTACTACACTACCTGATTATACTGCCTAACCTCTTTATTGTGTTGTATAACACTTACGATTCTTGTGTCTTCACTTGATACAGGAAACTGTCTACTGCTTCCATTAGGACTATTGGTGCACATTGTTCTAGACTATTTGCTATTGATCTTCAGAATTTGAAAAGATTGAATGATTCTTCTATAGGATATCTTGCCAATGGTTGTAGATCACTTCAAAAACTTAAGCTTCGGCGTAATGCATTCAGGTTTCTTTTTTTTATCTCTTGCAAATTTTATTTGATTCAATCGGTCATTTGCATGATTCTCTGAAGGATGCTAACTAAATGTCCCCTCTCAGGAGAAACAGGTCAAAATAAGATTGACATGTTTATGTTGGTGGTTTTATGAGTTGACTTTGTGCCTTCACGTAAAGGACTAGAAGGAACCTAAAAACTTAAAAGAATAGAAAGAGAGATTGACAGAACAAATCCAAGTCTCAATCTATTGCATAAAATATATAGTGATTTAAGTTGAAAACTTGCATGTATAGTGTATCTTGTTGGTGATTCAACATATAATCCTCTTATAAAGAAATTGTGTTTTGTGGAAAAACAATTTGTGATTTCAACAATTAAACGATACTATAAAAGGCAAGAGCTAGATTGTTTGATTAGTCTTATTGATACAAATAATCAGAAAAATGATAAATAGGTCTCTGTTGCACGTTTTTCCTTGTTAGTACACTATTGATAAGTCTGTTGGCTACCTTCCATTCATATTCATACAGTGATGAGGCTATTGCAGCATTCTTGGAAGCATCTGGAGGTTCTATGGCTGAACTTTCCCTAAATAATGTTACAAAGGTAGTAACCTGACTTTAGACATAGGATAGTTTGTTTCAAATGTATCTTTTCTGATTGATTGATATGTGGAATAGCTGCAATTAAGTGGTTACTGTGCAACAGTGCAAGTTGACTAAAATCATAAGCTAGAACCATCTTTAGTTAATTGTGATTTGACCTTCATGCTTGCTTCGTTCAAGGGGTTTTTGTAATGCATCACTGACTAGGTTGACGTTTCATGGTTTTTAACATAGAGCTCCTCAAGTACAATAGGATAATTGATAATTCTTCGTGGATTAGTTAGATTATCCTGCAAAACACTCTCTAAACTTCTGTATATGTAGAAGTAACCTTTATAGTTATCAGTTTTTAATTTATGTATGTTGTGTTGCTATGTTGTCAAGAGCAAATTTTGTTGGCTATTGAGAGTTGAGACTAGCACTAATATATTACCAACATAGCATATCAGGACAGCCAATGATGCCTTATACTTGGAAATAGTTATGCATTTATTGCTTTGTATCATATGCATTCTAACAGTTTAGTCATTTCTTCGCACCGTATACATTATATTGGGGCATTCTAGGAAAACACATTCACAAACCATTAACATGTGATCTGAGGGATTTTTCTTGAGGAGGAATCATTCGTGATTTATTGAGATGTTAACAACAATTTGAGTCATCATGTTTCAAACATCGGATATCATTTTACATGCAACATTTCAGAACCCAGTAAAACTTGCATGTTGACTGACAAAAATGAAGTCATCCTCAAGGAAATCATCTAAGCCAGCCAGAAGTTACCAGTTGTGAATGGAAAATCAGCAAGATTATTAATTGACAATTTGATATTCCCTAGAATTGAATTCTTATATTGGTTCTAGCTATGTTTTAGTTGGCTGTGGCCTATGATTAATTTACCAGATTAGTTTCCACCTATTTATTTACAATTGAGTTGATCAAGCCCTATTTGGTAAGCACTAATGGGAATTGGAGAATACACCAAGCTAGGAAAAAAACTAAGAGAAAATGCAAGATCACAACAAGAAATAGGTTTCTGTGTGTCAGCAAGAGTCTCTAGTCAAGACATATACTCCAACCTAAGATCTTCATGTATGCCTTTTGAAATTTGGATTTAGGATGACCAGGTCAGATCTGTTCAGATTTGTACTTTTGCAGTTGCTTGTTCGCCAGCATATTCGCTGTCATTGTTCCAGATCCATCAGTTGATTGGTTCAACAAATCAACCAACAGGGTTGGCAAGTCAGTGCATATAAATCATGCATAAGTCTTTTAGTTGAAATGATCTACCTTCAGGAGCATTGTTACCATCCCTAAAAAGGGTGTGGCATTCCTTCCAACTCCAAGGAGCTCTACCTCTGAAACTGCATTGCCAACAAATCAGGCTTCAATCATTTCAACATTTGGATGCATTACTGCTGTTTTAGTTTATGTTGGGGGTTTGTTTCTTTTCCAAGGAGATTTATAATTTTGTCATGTCACCATTAGATTATTCTTTACACAAAAAAGTAGAGCCCATTTATTAGTCTGTGTGTCTGTAACACAGGTTTGTTCATTCTAGCACAATGTGGTAATACTGAATATGTTTCAGATATATTCCACCTATAACTTTTTTAGTGAGTTACATCAAATCCTAATGCAGGTTGCAGAACAAACTGCTCTAGCCATTTCTCGGCGGTGTTGCTCCACCTTGTACAGTCTAGATTTGTCATTTTGTCGAGAAATGACAGATGAAGCACTTGGTTTGATTGCGGATAATTGTTCATCAATGAGGTTTCTGAAACTATTTGGATGCACCCAGGTAGGTGTTGTTTTCTTTCACTTACAACAAGAGTTGTTCCATTATCCTACATACCTGAAAGGACAGTTGATCCTTTGGAAGATTTTATGTAGGTTTTTTTTTTCTTTTTTATTTTAATAAAAACTCTAGTTCTTAATATGTTGCTCCATGGAGAGAGTGTACATTTGTTCTTCAACAAATTCCATAGCACATGTTAATGGTCCATATTTTGATTCTGAAAGACCCATTTTCTCAAATTTTCAGTGTTAAAAAAATGGGTTTCGATGAGTTGCATTGTCGGTAGAATCCTGAATGTTAATACAAGCTAGGAAAGTTTTCAAGTTTTACTGAAGTACTAGACCAGTGTAGTAATAATTATTTATCTGCAGATCACTGAAGTGTTCTTCAATGGTCACTCAAACTCGTCTCTTAAAGTGATTGGACCTAAAGGGCAGCTGCTGGATGACATCGACATGTCTTTATTTTGATCAGAAATGAAAGTTTCTCTTTTGTCAATTGTGAAGATGATGCGTATCTTTCCTCTTCTTTGAAAATCCTTTTTTTGTTTAGGGATGTGGTCAACTGATACTTGTCACCTGTGATCCTTAATTCCACCAATATATCTCATTGGTTTTCTTATCTGAGTTATGAGATGTTTTTAAATCATGCTGTTCAATATTCTTTATCAATTTTTTAAAAAGAATATCCCTCAACAATATTTCCTTGCTGTTCCAATATATTTTTTTAATGTTGAAGAAAAGTCGAGTCTGAAATTTTATTGACGCATTTCGCTCATGCACTATATGCACTTGCATTGCAGTGTTTTATGCGACGGAAATAACCCATGAATTGTTACGCCACTATTTTTTTTTCTAAAACACCACAGATTATAATAACCCAAATAAATCAAACAAATATGCCAGAAATAATTTTCTCAATTGAATCGATCAACATACTGTTCAATCAAGAATTATATCATAATTTAAAGTCCTTTAGAGGTGGTGCAATGGTTAAAATATGGAAGGTTGCCATAAGAATTATATTGTAATTTTCTCTTACAGATCTTGGGGGTCTATATCGAAATCATGGTTGACTATGAGTGATTTCAACTCTATTATATCGACTTTGGATAGACAAGGAGACTCTTTGGTTACCAATTATGAAATACGGGATTTTTAAATTTATACTCAAGTATGCGGTTTGGTAGATCTTCGCTCCATTGGATGTTGGCTCATTTGGACAAATGGTACGATATCTTGTAAATTCGATAAAACTTTGGTGAATTCTTTTTGGTTGATGGCAGAGTTTGATGCTTATGCGGAGTTTACGACGCCTGGATGTCTCTCAGACCACTCTTGCGCCATAGTGCACACACTAGCAAAAGATAGGCCTCCAAACCGCCCATTCAAATTCCTCAATATGTGGTCACTCAATGAAGGCTTCACCGAGCTTGTATTAGACTCTTGGTCGGCTCCGGCTCTTGGGAATGCTCAATTCATCCTTAAAGAGAAGTTGACCCGTTTGAAAGGAAGGTTGAGGGAATTGAATAAAAATCATTTTGAACACATTTCGGAGAAGGCAAAAAGAGCAAATACAGAGTTAGAGAAGATACAGAAAGGGGTTCTAGCAGGAGGGACTATTCCTATAAACTATGTTCATATAAGAAAGAAGGCTACTCTTCTTGCGGAGGCGGAAAAGCAATTATATCAACAACGGGCCAAGAATGTCTATTTAAGAAGCGCCGACAAATGTACTAAGTTCTTTCATGATGTGGTGAAACGGAATAATAAGAGAAATGCCATCATTACACTCACAAAACGTAATGGAGAGCAAACAACAAGCTTGGGTGAAGTAGCGGATGAATTTGTGGACTTCTTTTATGATCTACTTGGCCAAAAGGTAGTGTGCACTCCTATGGACAGCGGTAGTCTACCTGGAAGGAAGCTGACTCACAGTGAATTTGAGGACTTAATCAGGCCAATAGAGGTGGAGGAAATTAAAGCAGCTCTATATGACATTGGGATTGATAAAGCACCGGGTCCAGATGGATATGGGGCGAAATTTTTTACCGCATCTTGGGATATTGTTGGGCCGG
>JBBPFQ010972842.1:0-11045 GCA_037974815.1 Kaempferia elegans
CACCGCCTACCGCCATTTACAACATTGATTTTTATACTAATATGGACATACTCACTGGACACATTCAACACACAGTACCGTGGTACATGTTATTTGCAGATGATATTGTTTTGGTAGATGAGATATGTGAATGAGTAAATGCTAAAATAGAATTTTGGCAGGAAATATTAGAAGTGAAAGGTTTTAGGTTCACTAATGTGCAAACACATAATATATGTGCAAACACATAATATATGAAATTTAAGTTCATTGCCATTATTTTTCACATCTAATTTAGCTAATAGTTTATTAGAGAGCCTGTAAGTAATATCTCTTCGATGTGTACTTGTATAGCATGGGAGGTTCAGTGGCTGTGCACGTAGCTGCAAAGAAAGTTCTGCCTAATCTATGCGGTCTTGTTGTCATTGACGTTGTTGAGGTGTGCTTCAGAATTTCATCTATATGATCCGTGTTTTCATATAATCTTCTCCACAAGAGTTGCATGTTTCTGTAATCTAATTTCTGTTATTTTCATCTTGAAATAGGGAACAGCCATGGCATCTTTGGTCCATATGCAAAAAATCCTCTCGAACAGAATGCAATACTTCCCATCAGTAGAAAAAGCAGTATGTAGTAGTAGTATCAAATTGAGCCCTTTACCTCTGTTGTTTTTCTCGTGATTTTACAAACTATTGTTATTAACAGTGTAACAAGTTTGGGTTTGTTGGTCCTTTAAAATCTTACTGGATATTTTTTCGAGCCAAAGTTTTTGACTGAAAGCCAAGATTTGATTTGACTTGGTGAAGGATGCCTGTTTGGTGTTGGTTCTTGTCTTATATTATCTTTTTGTTGATTTTTGAAACCTCACATTTTAATCAAAGTTGTGTTGATTCTAGTTGCATCTATTTTTTATTTTTCCAGTTGTGTTTTTTTTATTTTTCAAATTTGGTATATTCGTAGAAATTGCATCAGTTATTATCCTATTTAATAGCTAGCAAACTTGAACACTTACCCTATTTCTGGAAAAACAAGCATGTTGGACTTGTCATGCTAGATTTTTGGACATGAATTATGAAATCATTTGGAAAACTACATGATCCATGTGGTAAAAGGAGAGCCTTAGCCCAACGGTAAAGTTGTTGCCTTGTGAGAGGTCACGGGTTCAAATCCTGAAAATAGCCTCTTGTAAAAAAGTAGGGTAAGGTTGCATACAATGGATCCTTCGCCGGGACCTCGCATGGAGGGAGCTTCGTGCATTGGGTTTCCATTTTTTATCTATGTGGTAAAAATATTAGCCTTGTCTCCTACAAAGGAAATAAATAGCTAAGGGAAAAAAAAAGAATAGGCAGAAAAACTCATTGTTTCTCTTGAGGGTAGGAAAGATGTTTTGAAACTTTATTTGTTAAAAAAAAAAAACATTAATGAAATATATTTGAAAAGAAAAAATAATTTAAAACTTTTTAAGGTCAGATCAAGTTCCATTATATTTCATGCAAAATTGAGTTTACCTCTCAAATTTAATAAAATAGTATAGAGGAAAAATGAGGGAATAGTTTCCTAGTCTTTTTGTTCTTTCCCTTTTTTTTCTACCGAAGGAAATAGAGGATAAGTATTGCCGTGAAAATTTTCTATCATCTGATTTCCTTCTACTGTTCCTTCCCTCACAGGAAACATGCCCTTAAGGTTGCAATATTGTAATGCTACTTGAGTCACATACTATATTTACTTGTTCTCTAATATACCAATACAAAACATATGGTGTTGCCGCATGTCAAATAGCTACATGGAATTCACATTCTTGCATGTTACTTTGTTTCAAATAGATTTTCCTCCTTGTGACTCTATGAGTTTGATCATTGGTTAATTATGGAATAGAATCTGGAGTCACACTGGGTGACGCGATCAAAATTTTCTATTCCTCTCTTACACAAGACGTGGAACACCGTTGGCACCAACTCGCGATCCATCCTCATGTTGGCGAGATCTCCTCATGGATTTGGACTATGATTCCCCTCACTAGGAGAATTGCTATCCAAAATTGTTGTCGACACTACAATCTCCTCGTGATTTTATGCAAGTTGCCTTATGTCCTTCATTCCTCAATCCTAATTATGGCACACATGATAATTAGTTTCTTCATTTGCCGTCTCACCTCACGTGGTGGTTGGAGGTCTCTCATCTCTCCACCTCATGTTGTGACTGAGGATCCCTCGTTGTCTCACCTTAGGCAACGACTGATGATCTCTCTTTGGTTCGATAGCTAGAAATAGCACATACCTTTATCACCTCATTGCACAAATGCCAGATCACCACTCACCATGGCTTGCCCCTGTCTCAGGCAGCTTGCACCATGATCTCACGTTCTGACAAAAACCTTCATGTAAGCTCCTCATCTTTTTTGTACTTTGCTTCTTTTTTCTTGTCCTCATTGAAGCTACCAACACTATTGTTGGCATGGCTGAAACAACACATAAATTATCTTGTTTTTGCTTGGATTTAAACTCCCAGATTAGACCTCGGTTAACATTTGCCTAGATCTTAAAATAATGATATGAAACTGAATTTGCAGCATATCAAAATTCCAACCCTCCACTAGATCACCAATTTATGGTATTCAAGCATGTGAGATGGATTAAACCATAGTTGTTAAAAGCGAGCACTTTGCTCTCTTAAGTGTGAAGCACAACGAGGTGCAAGCCTTGCACTTGCACCTCAGAGACCTCGGAAGCGCACGAGGTCTCTGAAGCGCTCGCGCAAAGTGTTCGCTTTTCCGTGAAGTGCAAAAACTTTTTTTTTTTTCCAGTTTAAAGCCCTAAACCCTCTTTAAATCGATCATTAAGTCGATCGGTCTGCCTCTCACCGCCGGAAGCGTGATCATTGGTAAGAATCTTCTTTTCTTCTTCTCTTATTTTTATTTTTTACTCTTTTGCATTTTTTCGGCGTCTTGGAGGCATTGCGGGACGTGTTCTACGTTGCTAGAAACCTCACGAGACACCTCCAGCGCAGTCGGAAGCATCCCACGATGCGTTCGACACCGTTGAAGGCATCATGATGCCTGCGGTTACTGGGGACCGTGGACGATTGAAAATTTAGGCCTGTGAATTTGATTAATTCAATCAACTCCCAACTTAAATGGGATATTTTAAATATGCTTTTATAAATCCTAATTAAATTATCCCAATAAAATATATTAAAAATATATTTAAAATTATCCAATAATCTACAGCTTCAACAAAAATTATTTTGTTTATGGTCATTTGGATTTTCAAAGACATTTTCATTGACTTTTAATATATATAATTGCCCCTTTGTTTATTACACTTTTTTTTTCATAAAGCGTGTGCTTCATTTTGCGCTTTAAGCCCCAAGACCTTTGAGCGCTTTTGACAACTATGGATTAAACCAAGGTTTGGAGTATTGTTCATGTCTGGGAAAAAAAGAGGAGGAAGAAGCTTGCTATTTATAGTTTCATGGATCATAGAAGAACCTACAAAGAAGCCTATCTCATTTTGTTTCACGTGCAGTTTGACCAGCAAAATGATACCCTTCATGCAGAAGTACAAACTGTATATTAAACTATTGGAAAATACATAGATAAGTAATGAAAGATACAGATTTGAAGAAGCAACAATAGTAAGAATGATATTTATTTAACTTATGCAGAATTGACTTAGTTTTTGCTCTTGTAGACCAAATTCATCTTCATTCCAAATTCTTTGTGAACAGGCAATTGCATCTCCATTACAGCAGGAATATGTTTTATTTATCTTTTATTTTTTTCTGTTGGAAAGGCCCATAACTGACATAATTTAAAGGTTTACTTTGTCTTACTTGACAGAAATGAAATTGTTTTTGAGATCAATGAAATTAAATGTAGTTTCATATTTAATTATCTGCATCATATCCTATTTATATTTGACTTGTCTTTGGTTCACTGTATCAAAATTTTGTAGATTGAATGGAGTGTTAAAGGAGGCCCCTTGAGTAATGTTGAATCTGCCCGCGTATCTATTCCATCAACACTTGTGTATGACAATTCAAAGAAATGGTGAATATAGATAACACTATAATTATATTACACATCCATTATCTTTAGCAATTTCTCAAATATAATTTTTTGGATATCTATTCCATCCACACATGTATGACAATTAAAAATAATGGTAAATAAATGTAATACTAACTATATTATAAATCCATTGTTGCTAGCAATTTTCTCATTTCGTGTTTTTTGAATGACATATTTCTAGTCTGTAATCTAAAGATGCTTTGCAGTTATGCATACCGAACTCCGCTTGAGCAAACAGAGAAATATTGGAAAGGCTGGTAGGTCCATGAAGTTTTCCTTTTTCCATATTATATTCTTGGTTTCCAACTTTCATTAGAATTTTTGGAACATTTTTACATCTTTTAAGAAATTATTAGAAAACCTTACATATGGTAGATATTATCCTCCCCCCACACATATTAGTCATATTAATTATCTTATTATCGGTACAAATTAGTTAATAGATATATGTCAATTAGGCTAATTTGTCAATTAGCCTAATTATAATTTCCTAAAAATAGATCTCTTGTTTGTATATAAATATGTCTCACTTTTCAATGAATTTTTTTTATCTCAATTAACCGTAGATAAGTTCAAATATTCTACAATTTATATCTTGAATAGTTCTGGTGCTAATTTTGTCTGTCATGATGATTCATTTTACATTAGAAACATTCCAGGTATGAGGGCCTCTCAGAAATGTTCTTATCATGTCCAGTACCAAAGTTGTTGCTGTTAGCTGGAACAGACAGATTAGACAGGTTTCCTCAAGCATATATTCTTTTGCTAAAAATGTAGTGTAACTGCTGTAAATACAGGTTTCGTTAACTATATTGAGCAGAATCCACATATTTGTCCCTTATTACAGTGATATATTTGCTAAATTGTTGCCAGTTTCTTCCAAGGATTCAACCTTTTTTAGAACATACTCAAGACATTGAAGTCCACTGCGACAAACACTTGGCATATTAGTAGTTCATTTTACATAACTAGTATTGAAATTTGATCAAATTAACAGAGGACACTAAGTTGAAATCAAATTTGTCCAAAGTTTATTGATGTTAGACCATCTTTAATCTTTTAATGAACCATTAAACCTTGTCATTTTGCCGTATCTTTGTTGGTCATTGTGGTGTATATGTTTTATGCAACTGTGACACATTATTTCATCAATTATTCCAATGAACTGATATTCTTGCTAAATTTTAGGACTCAAAATGTCAATATTATTTCTCAAGCATGCAAAATTAACATTTTTATTATTCTGTCCTGTTACTATATACTCGTTTGGAAGTTATCCTCCTAAATTTGATGTGTTCTGCCTTTGTAGAATTTTTTAAGATTGTGGCACAATTATGAGTTTGAGACACAATTATGAGTTTGAGAATTATTTTTAATGCAACAGATCTCTTACTATTGGGCAAATGCAAGGCAAGTTTCAAATGGTTGTCGTGCGACACACAGGACATGCAATACAGGTTATGAGATCTCCAACTCAATCTCTCAGTATATTCATGAATTGCACATATGTCGAATTTATATTTATCTGCTACTGCTTTGACATGTTTGGAGGCTTCTCATTGGCTATATATCTGCTCGCCATTTTTGAATAATTAATTTCATTAAATTTGTCTTACAATATTGGTATAATTGCAGGAAGATGTACCAGATGAATTTGCATCACTTATAATTAATTTTATATCTCGTAACCGAATTGGGCCAAATGGCGTTGAGGTTAGTAGTCATGACATCACATCGAATTAACTATGCTTTGTAAGGACCTTGGTAATTGTTTTGTTTAACATTGAGTAAAATTTAGGCTATATTTGTCACAGGATAAAGGTAAAGACAGTAAAAAGACATTGAACTAACACAATAGTTTCCACATTTGAACTATGCATAAAAATTGGTTATTTTATCATAGTTGCCACTCCAATTTCCAATGTTGTATGAGTTGGTACAATGCAAGACCTAGTCCAGCATATTAGGGTAATAAGAAATGAAATGAAGGTTCAAATATGTGAGGCTGATTTATGTTGGACCAATCCAACATGACCCCTTAAATTTCAAAGGGTTATAACTTTGACTTGGGATTCTAAATCAGCTCTATCGGTGACCACTTGTATAGAATTTAGAGATCTACATTATTACCGAGAAAGTTTCAGCCCAAAAAGTAACGTTTAGTCCTTCATCGGAGCCTTCGAAGATTTATTACTATTTTTAGTAATTTTTATTTTTATAGTATTTAGGATATTTTTGGTATTTCTAGTATTTATAGGTTAGGGCTTGTTTATAATAGCGTCCTATTCTGTTAATTTCGATTTCTGTCAAGAAATTTTCTTTTCTGGTAAGAAATTTTCTTTTCTTTACTGGATAGGAATTGAGGTCCACGTATCAGGATTTTTTTTTTCTTTCTTTGTCTTAGGGTCTAGAGTCTATATAGACACCTGTTTAGTTGTATGATGATTCGCCCCTCAATTACTAATAAAGTTTCCTTTTTTTAGCAAACGACGGGTTTTCTCCTTGTTTTATTCGGGTTTTCTTCTTGCTTTCTCTTCAATTCTCCCTTCTCGTCACCCCAGAATAATCACTATCTTATCCGACGTTAGTTGGTATCAGAGCGAGTATATCCAATAGAAGGTTATCGTTGTCATGGTCGCAACAACAGATAGGTTCCGATGGAGGAAGCCCAGAATGACGAATGAGAATTTATAAAGGCAATTTGCAAATTTGACTCGACGTCTAGCTGAGGTGACGTGAAACCGGAGGATCATGAGATCTCAGATCATGGATCTGAGTCTACCTTCAAGAACCTATAACACCAGCGGGCTACATACTAGGAACACCGTGGACGAAAGGAGCCCTATGAAGACCTCGATTTTCGAGTTGAACTGCTAGAATATTTTGGTACATTGCAAGCAGAGGGTCCGTTGATTGGATCAACGAAGTGGAGCGGATTTTTGACTATAAGCAAGTTTCAAATCGGATGAATATGAAGTTGATTGCTATCAGACTCAAGGGCGATCATCGGTGTTAGAAACAGATGCGACCCTCACGAGACAAACATGACAAATCCTAAATTACTGACTCAGAGAAGATGAAGAAGACGAGGAAGTACTTCCTTTCGGCTACACTCAAGCTCTGTTTTAGCGATTTCACTCGTTGAGATATGGCATGAGATCAGTCGATAAATATACTGAAGATTTCTTCTAGTTGGTTGGCTGAAACGACTTGTCCAAAGACTGAGGAGCAGAAGGTGACACGATACTTAAGGGGTTGCACTTAGCCTTGCAAGATGCCCTTAGCCTTCATTCGTTCTTGACGATTTCAGAGACCTACTAATGTGCACCGGTGGTTGAAAAGCAACATAATCAGAAACCAGTGGGCAGAGGTGACCAGAATAGCCAACCAGCTCGCACTCAGACTTCTTGTCTTTCATAGCAGCAGCCACCGCAGGTTAATTCTTCGACCTCGTTCAGGTGTTATCGTTGTGGTGAATAGGGACAGGGCAAATCACTACAGGAAACCTAATTTGTTAAACAGAAAGACAAATTTATTGATCATGGGAGATGCTGAAGAAGAGGCAACAACAATTGGTGAGTCGGTGTATGAAGTTGACGACATGCTTTGCAGTGATGGTTGTGAGACTTTGGTCATTCTCAAGAGTCTGCTGACTTCCAAGGGCGATTTAAGGGATGAGTGGTTGAGAACTAATATTTTTTCACACTTCATGCGCTATCATGAATGATCATTGACGATGGTAGTTGCGAGAACGTAGTATCCAAGGAGGCTGTCTAGAAATTAGAGTTGAAGATGGGCTGTCATCTTAGGCCTATAAGTTGTCGAGGCTGAATAAAGGTTGTGAGGTAACAGTAGACAGACAATGTCTTATACCTTTTTTAATTGGCAATCAATATTTTGATAGTGCTTGATGTGATAGGGTGGATATGGATACATGTCATGTATTGTTGGGGTGACCTTGGCTATATGATCGCAGCGTTATCCATGATAGGTGGAAGAATACTCATACTCTTCACATCAGGGGAAAGAAGATCGTGTTAGCGTCGAGACGAGAAGAAACTGCTTCTACTCCGGAACCCATAACTACTAATCTGTTTCCTATATCCAGGTTCTTAGATGGGATGGAGTATGGAGGCATTGTCTATGCTTGGCTGCCATGCTAGAGCGATGTCCGGGCCACGTACAACAACTGCTAGCGGATTTTAATAAGCTAATGTCAGAGGATCTTCCTTTTAGGCTACCATCTATGTGTGATATACAATATCAGATTGACCTTGTTCCGGGGTCGAGTTTGCCTAAACGACCAACATATCGTCTCAGTCCCAAGGAGGTTGAAGAATTACAACGACAAGTGGTGGAATTACTAGAGAAGGGCTATATTCGTGAGAGCATGAGCCTATGTGCAATTCTAGCCGTACTAGTGCTGAAGAAAGATGGTTCGTGGTATATGTGCGTTGACAGTCGAGCATCAACAAGATCATAGTGAAGTACAAATTTCTTTTTCCCCGCTTGGACGACATATTGGGTCAGCTATTGAGTTCTAAAATCTTCTAAAAAATTGACCTTAAAAGCGGATACCACCCGCTCAGAATAAGTCCTCGTTATGAATGGAAGACCACATTCAAGATGTAACATTGGTTGTATGAGTGGATGATCATGCCTTTTGGATTGTCCAATGCGCCCATCACATATGTATCAGATCCGACCTTTCATGGGAAAGTTCGTGGTAGTTTACTTTGATGACATTCTCGTCTATAGTCCGACATCGGCATCATACTTCGATCACCTTTGTGCTGTTTTTGAAAAGTTGAAGATGCTTATTTATCAACATGAAGTGTTACTTCTTTACTTAGTAACTTTCCTTGATTTTATTACATCTATTGATGTTGTGCATGTGGATCAAGCAAAGATAGGCGCAGTCTTGGAGTGGCCTCAGCCAAGGACTTTGTACGATGTCGGGAATTTCCATGGCTTGGCTCCTTTCTACTATCGGTTCATCAAAAAATTCAGCACTTGCTCCCATCAGTGAGTGTCTCAAGGGACAAGATTTCAAGTGGTTTGAAGAAGTAGAGGCTAGTTTTCAATTGGTTAAGCAAAATATGACCGAAGCACTACCTGATTTTGACCAAGTGTTCGAGCTCAACTGTGATGCATCTGACAATGATATAGGGGTTGTTCTGAGTAGCGTCCGATTACTTTCTTCAGTGAGAAGCTATTTGGATTTAAGAAGAATTATTCTACCTACGACTTGGGGTTTTGTGTCATTGTTCCATTTTTAAAGCATTAACGTCACTACCTAGTACAAAAGGAATTCATACTGTTTGCTGATCATGAAGCATTGAAGTACATCAATAGTCAACACACGCTGAGCAAGGGACATGCCAAGTGGGTGACTTACGTACTAGAGTTCACCTTTACGCTAAGACACTAAACTGGAAGTCTAAATCGTGTTGTTGATGCGCTGAGTTGTTGTTCTTCATTACTCACCACTATCTGTACCAATGTGTACCAATGTTGCGGGTTTTGAGGTTTTTTAAGATATATATGCAGCTGACTCATCATTCACAAGGATATTCCAGGAGGTACATGATGGCCACCGACATGATTTATGCATGGCTATCTGTTTTGTGGGTTGCAGTTGTGGGTTCCAAATTGCTCTATGAGATTACAGATTGTGAGCAAGCTTAAATCGGGGACTTCGAACGTGATAAGATGTTGACCTTCATCTTTGCCAATTTTATTGGCCCAAGTTGACTAGAGCGATGTGGCTCACTTTGTAAACTGATGTTCTACATGCCAGCGATCTAAGGGGATTTTTACCAATGCAGGCTTGTACACTCCCTTACATATTTTTGAAACTTCTTAGTTCGATGTTACATGAATTTTGTATTAGGATTAAAACACACCCAACGAACCTTAGATTTGATTTTTGTTGTGGTTAACAGATTCTTAATGATGACACATTTCGTAGCTTGCAGGAAGACTTTGGGTGCTGCTTGGATTGCTATCTTTACTTTAAGGAGACTGTGCATTTACATAGCATTCCTTGGTCCATTACTTTAGATTGAGATGCCAAGTTCATCGGTCATTTCTAGAAGAGCTTATCAGGAAAATTAGGCATGCAGTTGGACTTTTGTAGTGCCTATCACCTTTAGACAGATGGACAAATCGAGGTGGCAAATCAGAGTCTAGGCAATCTCATAGGAACTAAGCTAAAATAGTGAAACTTGGTTACCTCAAGCAGAGTTTTCCTATAATAGATTGAGAAATAGGACCAAAGGTTTGAGTCTTTTTGAGATTGTCTATGGGCCGAACCCATCCGAGGTTTTGGACTTGGCCCCTATTCCACGTGTAGGACAATTTAGTCCCAAAGCAAATGAGATGACGGAGCATCTTTGGGCCATTCATAAGTCGGTGATTGCAATTCTAGATAGTAATACCTAATACAAAACTCGGGTTGATTGTTATCGTCGTTAGCTACTTTTTGAGGTCGAACTATTTTTTGAGATTGGAGATTTTGTCAGGGCTATTTTAACTCGTGATTGTTTCCCTATTGACGAATATAATAAGTTGAAGGATCGGAAGATTGGATCGTGTGAGATACTGCAGAAGATCAACGACAATGCTTATAGGTTGCACGTTCCTAGTCATTTGAAGACGTCTAGTGTCTTCAATGTGAAGCTTAACCCCTGTTCGGTGGATGCTAATGAGGCTACTATGAACTCATGGGCAAGTTCTTTTCAACCCGAAGAGACTTATGTAGGACCAATCCAACATGACCCATTGAACTTCAAAGGGTCATAACTTTTGACTTGAGACTCAGAATCAAGCTCTGTTAGAGACCATGCGTGCAGAATTCAGAGATCTACATTTATCGCAAGTTTCAGGCCCAAAAGCAACATTTAGGCCTTGTTATAGCCTCCGAAGATTTTATTACTATTTTTAGTAATTTCTGCTTTTATAATATTTAGGGTATTTTTGGATTAGGGTTTGTTGT
>JBBPFQ010972947.1:0-11044 GCA_037974815.1 Kaempferia elegans
ATGCTGTAAGAATATATATACTTTAAACTGTGAAGAGGTCAAACTATACATACAATAATAGTTAAAGTATATATACATACATAGATTTCTATTTATTTGACATATTATCTTCTTTGACAACTTGTATGAACAACAATTACACCTACAAAATCCATAATAAGTGTAAGTGGGGTAGATCACAAGTTAAAAGATGAATTTACATTTTGGTTTTAAATTTATGTAAGTTAGCGATTAAATTATTTATTACAATGCAACTGTATTATATATACATCTAATTTATATCATTACTGCTGTTATAGGCGAACAATTGTAGAATATCAAATGTGCAAGATGAAAGGATAAAAAATCTTATATCAAAATCTCTGCACAACATAACAGTCTACTCAGGTTATTATGTTAATGGATTCATATTTCACATGGTCCAATACGATGCACAAAGGCTTACGTATAATTCTGATGTTTACGTAAAAGTATCCATAAACAACAATAATACTTAATTTGATTATTATGGTAAACTTGAGGAAATCATCGAGGTTGAGTATCCAGCTTTACCTTTAAAAAGATGTGTATTAATTTTTAGATGTTCATGGTATGATCCAACTCCAAGAACAGGTACCAAAATATATCGATTCTACAATTTGGTTGAGGTTAATGCAAACAAAAGATTCAACATGTTTGAGCCTTTCATATTCGTGGTACAAGTTGGTCAAGTATTCTATCTTCAGTGCCCAATAAAGAGAAGAAGACCTAGTGAATGGTTAGCAATGCATCAAATAAAGTCTCGGTCAACCATAGAAATGCATATAACTACCCAAAACCATGATGCATGAAGAAATCGAGATACACTAAATTGATTCAGAAATACAATCCACATCACAATTACTTATAGATGTTAATGTCATTTACAAGGAAATACATGATGGAGAGATGTTTAGCAATGAGGGGGTTGATGTACCAAAGGAGTATAACGACGATAACTTATAAAATATTAATTTAGTTGATTTAGAATGACATCAAGTGATTAAAAATTAGTAACAATGTCATGGTATATTGTATGGATTTTTATTTTAGTTTTTTTCATCTCCCTAGTTAGAAGACATTATTATTTCAAATGTGTATGTCTTATGCTATGATTTTGCATATATAATCATATAGTCAGGACAAAGAGTACATGGTGGCCAGATTGTTTGAGGGTTGTTGGTGATTGATATGTATTTATATATTTAGTAATTATTCCAGTATTTAATCTTCCTTTTATTTATCACACATATCTCATACATGATATTTTTCCATGCAGCTTTGTCCTAGATGGTCATTGGCTCACAACTTATATATCCAAGAGGTTTAAGAATGTTTGTCCCCATCTGTTACTGTATGGAGGCTTGTAGATCAGGACATTAAGGACTTCTATTATCATGATGGTTTGTTGAGTATATTGAAGGTCCTAAGTTTCCCTTTTATATCATCATAACTTAATCCTCCACTCCCTGCTTCCCCTAATTTCCTCCTTCAGACACTAATTCTGATAATTGTTGGATCATGCTGTTTTTTATGCTTTGGGTTTTTCTGTGTTTAGACTAACTTATCTAATCTTTTTTTATTTGGTTTGCCTCACAGTCTCGAGTGAAAATATTATCAAGCTGCAAAATAATCTCGCAGGCAACTCTCGTTCCCTCAAGTATATTTTATATTGCATACAAAATTTATTATGGAGTGGAATGTATGTAGACATTGCAACTAAAATGTAAATGACATTTCTAATATGATATTTATTAACATTCATGTCTTTTTCGTGATCCATCCAATAATCCAAGTAGAGGATTATCTTAGGATTAGTATTAATAATCTATTTGATTCTTGGTATTTTTCTTGGTATAAAATCTCAATGAAACAATCCTATGTTTTTGTTATTTACTTCTAGAGGTTATTTACGGGGTTGTGGAAAAAATTTAATTTTTTTTCTTTCAGTAACTTGTTCATGAGTGTTGATATATCTGAACCCATTAGTTAATTTATCTTTCAATTGCTTAACCATTGGTAAAAGGTTGCTTAAGGTTTTTGCTATTTTCTCCCTTATTAATTACTTGTTTTTGCTTGAAGATTGATTGTACAACTTGTATACTATGAATATGTGATGGTTCTTGTTCATTGTATTAAGATCTTGTTGTATGATGTACAATTTTTTTGAAGGTAGGTGTTGGCTCATTTTTAACTGATTAGTATTTATAACAAGAATAGACAAAGAATGGATATGATAGACTATCATGTGAATATAATATTGGAGTAGAGTCTTTCTTACAATTTGCATTGAAAAACGCTAACAATACTAATGCAACACCTTGCCCATGTGCAAGATGTGGTAATACAAAAGAAGAAAAATGTTCAAACTATAAGGGCACATTTGTATTGTAATGATATAGTTTTGACATATCATACACGGATATGACATGGTTTGGCCTTCATTGTTTCATGCTAGATATAAACATATATCTTGTGTAATGTGTTATCTGCAATAATTTGAATATTTAGACTTGGGGGACTGATTTTTTGGGCAGCATTCATGGCCATTTTAAAGGTTATTTTGGGCCGGTTTTGCATGTGGTTTTCAAGGCTGTTTTGGACGGTTTTGGAGGTTGTTTTCAAAGATGTTTTGGGCAGTTTTCAGGTCTGTTTTGAAGGTTTTGGGAGTTTTAACTAGTAGATAGATAGAAAATTTGTAGATATGTTATTTAGAAGCTTGACAATAAATAGTAGTAACAAATTGTTACTTACAACTGTAGTTTGAGATTCAACTATAATTAAACTGTTACAAACCAGGTGCCAGACCTAGTCCATGGGTACTGTGGGTCAAGATATGGCATTTTCAGCTCTGTAAATCCTAGGAACTTTGGATGGGGTTTACAATCAACATTGCTATGTCGCAACAATACAATGGATGGGAATCAAATTGTAGAGAAAGAATATGGAGAGGGAAATTGAGAAGGAGAAATAGAGATAGGGGAAAGAGATGGAGAAATAGAGATAGGGGAAAGAGATGAAGTATATATTAATCTTGTATTGCTTGACTATCTTGTGTTACGTGATGTGTATCTATGAAGTAAAAGTACAACTTGGTCATAGTAAAATTTTCTTTGCTCAGGTCCATTCTATTGTTGATTTCCCTGGATTCATTATCTGCCAGTGCCAAGGTCACTTTATCATATCTTGAACAAGGCTGAAGTCTCCTTAGAAAGTGACATTTTCCATCACAATGAAACTATGCTTGTCCTAAAGTATGCAGTCCCAATACTTGCATCATACATTAGCTTCAGTTTGGAATGTCATCATCTTGTGACAACCATTAATTTCTTTAGGATGATGGATGCACAGAGATTGGATTGGAAACGTTTTTCCAATAAATCGGAAGATGTTTGAGATGAACCAGTCTATGCATTGGTATTGTTGGAATTTAAAAGACTTGATTCCTTTTCACAGAACCCCCTCATCATGTTTAAAATGACTTTGAAATGGCTGTTGCGCTTCTGGGTTGACAGATGCTTGATTGGAACCTTTGCTGTTAATGTTAGTTACTTATTTTAATCAATTTACACAATCATTTCTTGTTTGGAATCTTGCAATTGTTTCGGTATTCTTGTTTATGATTTCATAACAACAGCATTGTAACTCAGGTACTTGTTAGTTGCTTACTTAAGCATTCTTTCTTGCCTATTCTATCAGTAGAAGCTGTGGTTATTTCTGAATGCACATTTAGACTCCACTTTGTGAAAATTATTATAGTGAATCATCTTCATCATCTTTGTAAACTTGCATTTCAGAAAATTATGTTAAAGATTTATATATCCTTTGTGTTGTTTCTTGACAAACATCAATTCAATGATGTCATTCTTCTTCTTCGGTATATGTTGTAACAAGATTGATCATTTCTGCTCAGATAAAGTTTATTGTTGATGGTCATTGGCAAATAGACTATCAGTGAGAGATCATTCTTGGTTTTTTTTCCAACTCATTGATTCCATGTCTTCTTTTGTTGCTAAATGCAAGCTACAATCGGCATAGAGGATTAGTAAAACAGATGTAGGAAATGATGCAAAATATTTTGAAGATGTACAAGTGGAGAATTTTGATCCAACAATCCAAGATATTTTATAATTCATGTGTGATTTTCTATCTATTGTAGGTACTATATAGTTTTGTAAACTTGGCTCAGAAGTTTGTGGAATATGACTAAATATTTTTTTTGTGAAATATGCCTATCTGTTGTAGGTTCTTGATCGATGATACTTTAATGATGTTTGGATTGATTTCATATAAGGTTTGATTAATATATAGTTTGAAATATCGTTTGCCCAATATGTTTAAATATTTAAATAATTTATCTTTTAAATATAAGATAATGGTTTTGTAAATGTATTGTTTAAATAAGACAATGGTTTTAAATGATGCAAAACATAGCCAAAGACAACAATTTTTATTTGTTTTCAAACTATTGTCTATTCCACCCAAAGATATCGGTTTAAATACGTTGTGAAACTGTTGTCTAAAGCACCCAAAGACAACAGTTTAAAACCGTTATTATCACGCTAAAAGACAATGGTGATAAACCATTGTTAAACTGTTATCGATCGCACTAAAAGACAATGGTGATAACCATTATCGTTGGCCAAAAGATAATGATTTTTAACCGTTGTCTTTAGTGCCTCTTTTAACAACACTTCTTTAACAATTGTTTTTTCGGCCTACGACAAATGGTGAAAAATTAATGAGAGTTTTTCTTGTAGTGCCACAAAGCATAATATTGGATCCCGTTCTATCGTGGAGCATGTCTCTAATTTGGTAAGTTTAAAATTAAATTATATAAAAATTTTATACATATGTTTTTTTATTAGTTTTAATGTACTTGCATTCTTTCCTCAATAATTAACGTAAGAATATTAAATTTTGTGAATATATTTGTAAACTTTATGTGGAGGTTAATAAAATTATTATTTTGATATAGGAAACAATGACCACTAGAGTTGCTGAGGTGCCTTAGCCCGGGGTAGACGGAGAGAGGTTACAATCTCTTTTTACCAATGCGGTTAATGACATTTGTTATGATGTCATCAGTGGAAAGAAGAATGCCTCTCTCTACGGGCTTAACTCTTAGACTAAAGTTGTTTTTGATAGGATGACGACTCTAGGGATCAGGAGGTGTCCTAGTTCCTCCACATCTAGTGAGATACAAGCATTGAGGGTGGAAAATTAGGATTTGCGGACTTGGCTCTCGCCATTGAAGGAGACGATGGTTGGGAGGGACGTAGAGGTACGGGAGATGCACGAGCGACAAGTTCAAATTGAGGAGATAGTTCACCATATGTAAGTGTCTATAGCAGCGTTCACTTCTGATTCATAGATGTTGCACTCACATCATTTTGAGTTCCAGGAGACTGAGAATCCTGATGATATGCCTTCCGAGTATATCCTTTTGAAGTATGTTATCTTTTATCTTAGATTTTAATTTTTGCCCGCGTTCAGTCAAAAATATTGCATGCTATTAATTTTTTTAAATTATATGCATATCTAATTGTATTATAATTTTTCATAACCATTTTTAGATTTTGTATATTTTTATAACCATATTCAGATATTCAAAATCTAAAGTGAGGAATGTTTTTAAATTTTTTATCAGATTTTCATTAGGATGTCTTTTATGGATGATATAAACTTTGTGCCATTATTTTGGATGTATCAGGATTTTCATCAGATTCTATTAGTTTGTATACATTGGATTGTGTTATAAGTTTGTACACATTTTGTATTGTGAGTTTGTTATGTAAATAATTGTTTGTGATGATTTGATGTATTTGTGAGCTTGTTGATATGGATGTATTTGATTATATATGGATGTAACAAGGAAAATGGACAAAAATGGAGAGGTTTTGTTGTTGTTGTTGTTTTTTTTGAAGATTAATGATGGATTTTAATATCCATCGCTAATATATCAACAAGTGTCCTTTATCGAATTAGAGACGGATATAAATATTCTGTCGCTAATTAGTGATGAATTTATTTAATTCAACCGTGCGCTATTAGTGACGGAATACTAATATCCATCACTAATTCGATAAATGGAATCTAAGTTCCATTTAGGATATTAGCGACGGATTCATTTAATTCCGTCGTCTCTAGTAGGATGGAATTAAATAAATCCGTCGCTAATTAGACTATGAAATATAGCGGCGGAATGTTAAAATTCGTCTCTACATTAGCATGGAATATATATGCTATCGTTGATTAATGATGAAGTTTAATATCTATCACAAAAATCGTCAGCAATGAAAATCGTCAGCAATGGAAATCTAAATAATGGGGTATGATCCGTCGCTAATTGAAGTTAACGACGGATTGACAACAGAATAAGTCTATTGCTAAATATTAGATTTTTTGTTGTGAAACTTTTTTTCAATATGCTAAATAAACAATGAAAATTTTAAAATGAACAAATATGTTTATATTATCAAGCTCAATGTATAACCAACCAAATAAGATTAAAATGTAAAAATTTTAAATAAACTTGAATTAAGAGCTCAATAATATCTAAACAAACCAAGTTTAAACCAAGCTTAAGCTCACAAAAAATAACCAAGCCAAACTTGAACAATTATTTCAACAACTTAATTAGATCATTTTAGGTTGTTTATCTTTATCAAATAAGCTTGAACACTAGAAACTTTGGCTCGACTTGACTTGTTTATAGTCTCTCTAGGTGATCTTTTTCCAACAATGAAAAAAAGAAAGAAAGAGAGATTGTGGTGCAATGGAGGGCTTTAATGGAATTAATGTTCATGAGCAATTTTAGTATTCAACTTAGTAAAAGTTTATTTATGTTTGTTCAATACACACAAGATCAATTAAATAATAAGCTTGAACAATTTGTTAAGTTAAATAAACAAACTTGAACACACATGTGTTCAACTTGTTAATGTTCATGAATAACATTTATGAATAATGTTCGTAAACAATATTTTTGAATAATTAAGGTTTGTAAACAAACTTAAAATGTAAAAGTTTAAAACAATCAAACAAGCTTAAATTGAGAGCCCAATAACATTCGAACTAAGCTCAATCTCATAAAAAAGAAACCAAGTCAAATTTGAACAATCATTTCAACAACTTAGTTCATTTTAGATTCAACTTGGCTTAGTTTGGTTATCTTATTAAAAAAACGTGAACACCACAAAGTTTAGTTCGATATGACTTGTTTATAGGCCTTAGGTGTTGTTTTCCAATAATGAAAAAAAGAAAGAAAGAGAGATTGTGGTGGAATGTAGGGTTGTAAATGAACTAAGCGTCCATGAATAAGTTTGATGTTCGGTTTGATAAAAGTTTGTTTATTTTCATGCAATACACATAAAATTAATTAAATAATAAGCTTTAACAAACAGTTAAACTAAACAAATTAACAAGCATGAACACATATGTGTTTAGCTTGTTAATATTCGTGAATAACGTTCGTGAATAATATTAGTGAATAACGTTCATGAATAATGTTTATTAATAAAACTCTTATTAACATGCTAAATAAATTTTCAAAGGAATAAACAAATTTAAATTATTAAGCTCAATAATCAATAAAATATTTAAAAGTTTTAAATAATTAGACAAGCTTGAATTGAGAGTTCGATAACATTTAAACGAACTTATCTCAAGTCAAGTTTAAACCATACTCAAGTTTATAAAAATAAATCAAACTAAGCTCGAACATTTCAATAATTTAATTAATTCATTTTAAGCTTGGCTTGATTTGGTTAGATTAACTTATCAAACCATCTCGAATATCTCAAAACTTGATTTGACTTGGAAGGTGAAGAACAGATGTGAGAGTTGTTAAATGCTATTGTCAGCAGTGATGGATCCAACTTTGTCTAATGTAATAGAGTCAAAACAAGAGTCCCAGTGCCAAGCACAAGGAGAGAAGAGGAGACCATGGCCATGACGTACAATGCACAATCCACAGTCCACAATGCAATACTCACTGTGTACTTGAGCCTCCATGCCCAGGCTTCGCTGGCAATGCACGGTGTGTTTGGCCTTTTGCTACCCATGGATGGAGGCAAAGCAGTGCACATGATTGAATGTGGGAGGAGGGCCAAGGCCAGCAAATGCCTCGCATTAACCATGGTTAGATCTGACAGTATAGCATCACTTTTTGTAGGGTAAGTCATCGGGCAGCACTGCTTGCTTACAGAGTGCTATGGATCAGTCAAACAGACATTTTGCTCTGTGTTTTTTTTTTCTTCTTTTGTTTTATACTTCATTACTATACTTTAGTAATTCCATTCCATGCTTAAGGGAGTAACTTTTTTTTGAGTGTTTTAAATCCTCGAAGGCTTGTTCCCTCATTTTGGTTATCCCATGCGATAAGTTTCCCATAGTCATTGTTAGAGACGGATTTTAAATAGGACTATCTTGCACTTCAATCCAACCAAACCAAAAATTATTAAATACGAGAATTATATATTTAGCCAACTAAAGCTTACCTTTTCCACACCCAAAGCCGCCTCTAGTCGTTGCCTAATCAAACCCCAACACATTCCTTTACTCATAGTCTCTCAACTCAATAGTGAGTCCTTTTTTTTCTTTTTTTTTTGTTCTTGCAGTGCCTTATTGTTATTGTTGACTCTCAATCTCTTTAGGTCAACTACTCCTAATGTCCCTCCTAAGGTATGGACATAGGTAGTTGAGGATTTCTTACATGCTCGATTGAATGCTGATAAAACTTTCAATCATCGTCGAGAGAGATTTCTTTAGCTCTTCGTATAATTTTTGTGAGGACAATTAACAAGGAGCTCATCGACCTTCATCCACGCCGACTTTCTTACATAAGAATTGAAAAAAATATGAAAGTATGTAGGAGGAAAGCTTTGTTAATTCTGTATATTCACATCAATAGCCGATTACAAGAATATATAATCTTCTCAATCGTAAAATCTACTCCTAATCTTTACAATTAATTACATAAAGTAAGGAAACTAAGGTCTAATTTGATATGAACTAATTACATGGAATATATTTAGGAAACCACATTTAATGAGATTGATTGCGTCATTCAATTAATAGGAAATCTCATTTAATGAAATTAATTTCGTCAATCAATTAAAATCATTTCTTTAATACAAGTCTATATTATAATTGTAATGAAATAGTAGTTGCTATGATAGTTATAGCATCTACCATTCATAAGTACTGCTACAACTTAAATTTTGTTAAACAAAATAAGTTTTTTTGTGTTGTAGTAGCTATAAAATTATAGTAACTACAATATTATAGCAACTAAGATTGCAACATAAATAATATTTACTGAGATAAGTATGTTTTATAATCACTATAAAGTTGTAATTATTATAATGTTGTAACAGCTATCTTTAATTTTTATCATAAATAGGTTAATTAATTTTCAAACTATTTGAAATTTATGTTCTATTCAATAATTTAATCAAGGATTTTTTAATTGTTTAAACATAGAAGAAGGAAAAATAAAGCAAAAGTCAAAATGATACCAAGAAATATCATATTAGTGCATGTTATTTAAAAAAAATAAATAAATTGGTGCTCCTTCTATAATTTTATCCTGAAATATTCATAAATTTAGCATTATTATAAAAACTATCGAGTAGCTTGTACATGTAAAAACTAGTAGATAGCTATTACATGTAATTTCTACACGCTCGATGATAATTATATTATGTAAGTTTGAAATGTATCATGGAGTTTACATGTCTATTTTGCTAATTAAAATATTTTTTTAATTAGTTTATCATTCCGAATTCCGAGAACCAAAATCAAAATAATATAGTCATCATTTTAGATGCTAGCAACTAACTTTTACACATTATAAAATCTACATGTTAGCTTCTATATGATCGATCGTGATTAAATAATATTTATTTAAAATGTAATGAGTGTTATGAAATCTTCATTATTTATTTTGCTCGTTAAAATATTATTTTAATCAGGTTATTATTCAGAAAAATAAATTAAAATATACAAAGTCAAATATTGTAAAAATATTTTAAATAACTCATGTTAAATGAGGTGTTCATTTGATTTTTATTAGAAATGGATCGTCAATTTTATAAATAACGGACGCCCATTTGATTTTTAAGAATCTTACCATTTATTGACTTTAATTGTTATCCAATGTGGAACGTGTACTTTACTGGGCCATTTGGCCCCATATATTCTATTTCCATAGGCCCAAATCGTCAAATACTTATCACTGTCCTTGTCTGCGCGAGTTCTTCCTCCATTCTCTCGAAAGATCCTTGTGGGTGTTAGGGTTTCGGTAGATCTCGCTCCATTTGCTGTCGCGCCACTGCTTTCCTCATGGCCGCCACCGCCGCCGTCCTTCGGGCTCCCTCCTCGAAGACGGAGAGTTACGTGGACACAAAGAGGCGTGACGATGTCCGGCAGGCGAACATCATCGCCGCCTGCGCCGTCGCCGACGCCGTGCGAACTAGCCTTGGGCCCAAGGGAATGGACAAGATGATCGCCTCCGCCAACGGCGAGGTCATCATCACCAACGACGGCGCCACCATCCTCAACAAGATGGAGGTTATCCAGCCTGCCGCAAAGATGCTTGTCGATCTATCCCGTTCCCAGGACGCCGCAGCCGGTGACGGAACGACGACCGTGGTCGTACTGGCGGGATCCCTCCTCAAGAGCTCCCTTTCTCTCCTTTCCTCCGGCGTCCACCCCACTGCGGTCTCCGATGCCCTTCACCGCATGTCTATCCGTGCTGTCGATGTCCTCCATGGTATGGCCATTCCACTTGACCTCTCCAATCGTGACGCCCTTGTAAAATCTGCCGCCACCTCCCTCAATAGCAAGGTCGTCAGTCAGTATTCCTCCCTTCTGGCCCCCTTGGCAGTTGACGCTGTCCTCTCCGTCGTTGACCCTGCACAACCGGACATTGTTGATCTCCGCGATGTGAAGATAGTAAAAAAGCTGGGAGGCACTGTCGATGACACTGAGCTCGTTAAAGGCCTCGTCTTTGATAAGAAGG
>JBBPFQ010973162.1:0-11043 GCA_037974815.1 Kaempferia elegans
AGTGTGTTTATATTTTTTTATTATAAATGTGAAATAGTGATTGTTCTTATGATAAATATATATTATTTGACATTTTATAATTCTATTTTGGTTGATCTGTAAACTCTTACAAGTTTACGATACGAGTCTACGATACGAGTTTGTAAGTCACTAACCGAGTCAACACTGAAATCGTGAGTTTGACAACCTTGGTACAGGGCATCCTTTCCCTCCCTCCCTCCCTCCCACGCTGCAATCTGACAAATTCTAGTGTGAGCTTGTCAAACCCACTAGCCTGAAAAGTGATCATAAATTCAAAAGAAATGCATCAAGAAATTAAGCCTACTATCTAGGATCTGAAGGATGATCGCTAAAGATGAAAAAGTACATTAGACTTATTAAGGATTAATAAGGATATATATAGATAAATTGATCTTTTTCATAACACCTCGAGTTTTGCGGCCAGTGGCTATACAATTAACTTCAATAGATCCGATAGAGCATTTACTCATCAACAGTAAATTATTAAGTTTAGTAAAATCTCAAAAGCTGTCAACTGTTCAGCTTCTAAATGTACCCAATTCAAGTTTGCTATAACAAAGTAGTCTAATTAGACGGCTTCTCCCATTTACTATATTTGATTGTTTACATTGGTCATTGTCATTTTTCCACCCAAAAGAATTTCATAAAATATGGAATACTAAACCAATTGTAGATATAAACAATTCAAAAAGTACACCAGTACAACTCAAAAAGTTCAAACTTAAGTACTACCATTGCAATGTAAAAACAACAAAAGACCATGGAGTTTATTCATATCTACTGAGACATACCATTGTGCTTTCAAGAACAGTTGAATTATTGTTACTTAGAGTAGTCACCAGAGCAACTTCCCATCTGGTTGGATCAAATGCTTCATCCTGAATAGTTCCCGAGTCTGTAGTTGTACCTGCAAGTATTTGCAATTGCCTCCAGGTTGCCTGATAACTAATCTAAGATGAATATATTAAAAAGTTTTAGAAAAGATAGTTGAACATACTGGGCTGGAACAATGGCAAGAGCCAATGAATTATTTTCCTCTACTGCTAGTGCTTTTGTATTTGTTTCATTTAGTCCCTGTATACTAAGAACAGAAGAATAAATGAAGAGGAAACATTAACCTGGTCTGTTTGGGTGGAAAGTTAAGGGTAGGAAGGAGAGGGAAAATGAGCCAAAAAAATATACATCCACCGAAGTAAAACCAGTGTAAAACCACAAGTATTCTCACCAAAGACAAATTAACAAGAAAATCTAGTGTCTGAACTGTCTGCCTTATGTGTTGGAGTGGGGGTGATAACTGCAATAGGGAACGGTGCAGGTTCAGGTTCATCGAGGAATGTTTTTTCATCATCAACCATTTCAGGAACTGCTTCTACTTTGTATGTCAAAAGAATCTCTTGGTATTCCTGGTTCAAAACTAGAAGTTGTCAACTACTTTGTTAAGCAAACTAGCCAAACTTATACCAAGAAATTAGTGAGCAGAGTTAAATAGTTTATCTTCAACGGACATTGTCATGCCTAGCTGGGGGTATAATTTCCGGTATCCCACTCGGTGACAATATAATACAAGAGACCCTAAGAACGATCTAAATTAACACTCTATGACTATTGAAGCTGTTGCCTTTAAATGAAATCAAGTTAATTAAACTGAACATGATTTGTTTAAATCAATACAACTTCATTAGAAGAATTATGATTATTAGAAGGGTGAAGGTGCCTACAATTTGTCATTCAAGATGGTTTTTTGTCTCAGCAAATTCATCTTTGCAATCCAAATGATTTGCTAAAGAGTGTTTATTGCCTGCGAAATGCATGCCAATGATCCGCAAGTTGATATAAAGATATTATGGTTTACACATGATAGAATTTTTTTTGACCAAACTTACAAGCATGGCTTGATTGTAAAACTTGTAAATTAGAATAATGTTTGCCAATGCCCCATATTCCACTGGAAGACTAGAAAGTTTTAATTTTTTTTATTAGCTTTAATATGAGCCATGACAGTTATGATTGTTGATTGAAATTGAATATATTTAATAAAATCATACGTTTCATTCATTGAACCAAAATGTATACTAACATATAACCAAATATTTCTCAGTGTTAGGCTATATATACATCCAAGTCTAGTGTCTCAGAGATATGGCATTATCGTAAACCAGTTTATGGTCTAATTTATTTTATTCTATTTTAATGTTAAACTTTATTGTTTTTGTTTACTATTTCTAGTAAACTTGTCTATTTGCCCTGGATATAAGATGATATTATTTAAGTCTGAAAGAGTTTCCCTTCTCACTGTTTTCAATCATCCAAGAAATAGTACAAAATTTATATTTTGAAGATTATCCTCTCAACTGAGATTGCCGATTGAAGCACGCAATCCCATGATATTAACAGAGGTTGGTTCAGTTCGCACAACACATTCTAATGTAGATCAATTTGATAAATGAAACTCAAGAAACTAGATAAATAAATTACCTCCAAGACTATCCGGCCTTTCTTATCATAAGCAAATCTACAATGCATTGAGTTTGCAGTAGCATCTTTAGCATCCATATGATCAGCATCAAATAAGTATATATGACTGCAACTTTCAGGATAGCACATTGAGTCTGGGCAGTTGCAACCCAGTTGTAAATCCTGCACAAATATACTTGGAAGCCAATCATTCACTATAATGTCAGCATTACTTAGATTAAGATATTATTCCTATAGAAAGAAGGTATAGTTTTTGCCGCAACTAGCATTTCAATCAAAATGTATGAACTCAGCAAGTACCTTTGCCTCCAGAGAAAGATATGATCCTATCAACTGTTTAGTTATATATGTAAATTCTTTCCAAGGCATATGAAGTCGAGGTTCTTGATCATACGTCCCTTCGTGAGATGCTATAAGGAAAGAATCCTTCAAATACTCATCAACAACACAAGTAATGGGAACTGCTTCTTTGCCAAAACTCACATCTTCACACAAAATAATGCCTTTCTGCACAGATTTGAAGTTAAAATGTTCTGGGTTGAGTATATAGTGACTTTCATCCATCTCCCAATTTGCATTGCTGCAAGAATCTTCCATGTATGCAGGAGTTTGTGCAAGTATGGGTTTGGAAGCAAGTAGAGGAGCTAAAGAATCTGTCTTTTGTAAGGTCTTGCATCCTTTAGGGCAGATGAATCCATCTAGATGCCAACCTACTTGGATATTCTGCTCGCTGCAAAGCTTTAACGCCTTCAAGTAAACATTCTCTGGCAGGAACCCATACTTAACCTCCAATGCATAATGAAAATTAGTTCTGCAACACGCAGAACTTGCAACAGAAAGTAGCTCAGCGCTACTTGGCCGAGGCTTTGTTTTCTGGATCTTAGATATAAAGGTTTCTGCAACTCCTGAGCAATGGATATCCAGTAGCATCCCAAGACCCAATGACTCAGGTGAATGAGTATTTTGTTCTTGGACGAAGTGTAAGGAATGAGAAGACTTGCTATGCTTTGGCATGCCAAAACTAATAAGGCCTTTGTATCTCTTTGATGCTTCAAAGTTTTTCTTAAATCTTGGATAGAAATTCCTATTACGCTTCAGATGGTGATTTCCTCTCTGTTGAGGAAATTGCATAGTAGAATTTCGGTTCATATGGGCAACTTGGTGGTGCCGACCAAGATCAGGTAGTAGATCAAATCTTAAACCACAAGACTTACAGGTGAATTTTTGGGAATCCTCATGGTTTTCAGTGTCATTGTTACTACTACTGACTATATTGTTTATCTCTATTTTTGGCTGAAGATATTCATCCAGGGGTCGTAGATTAAGGTTTGGTAATCTAAAATCCATTGAATGGCATGACAATATGTGTTGCCATAAGTGATCAGAACTGGCAAAGTGATTATTGCAAGACATGCATCTGAAGATTATCGAGTTTTCAAGGAATTGCATTCCATGTCTCTCTTTTACATGTGTTTCCACAACTTTTCTGTTGGTAAATGAAGTCATGCAAACAGCACAAGCATATCCTCTAAAAAGCCATCGAGCCTCCTTTTTATGCACTTGAGTCCAGTGTATACCAAGAGTATGGTCATCAGCAAAGGCCTCAGCACAAATTTTACACTTAATACTACTTATTTCATAGTTTTTATCATTATTTACTGTGGGCATGGGTATTTTGTCTTCCCAGGATGATTTTTCCCTGTCTTTATCCATGTTGAAACCCCAAATATTTGAAAGTTTATCTCTTTCACTTGCCACCAACTTCAATAAGAAATCTCCCGTTGGTGGATCTTTCATGGCTTCAGATAATATCCATGATAATGTGTCACCTCTTGATACTGGCCTTTGACATGACAGACTAATTTTCATGAATCCATAGAGAAGTTCACATGCTTGGTGTAAACACAACTTTTCCCTCCTTGAGCTGCACTGATTCAGGAGATTCAAAAAAATGTCTTTTGATACTAGTCGACTTCTACCATTTCTTGCACGTTTAAGAAATTTTGGAAGGTGGTTATTGCAGTATAACGTGTGCCTCGTGGCATACTCTAGACATTGATCATCATTATTTTGATGTTGGCTTCCTATGCAGCGTGGTAAATCTGACCGAGTACTTAGAGGAGCAGGTAATGCATTGTAAAGCTCAGATGTTTTCATCAAGCAATCTCTTTCATCTGAGGTTATGCCAACCACAACTGGAATTAACTTCTCATGTGTTGCCTGAATTTCTCTTGGTGATGTAAGCTCATTGTGAACCATGTTTGAGCTAGAAGAACTTTCCAAGACCAGATTGTCATTGCTACCTCCCCTGAGAGCGTGCCCCAAGAGATGACTCTTGCTATGCATTGATCCATGACTTCCTAGAAGCTGATGTTTCTTACAAAATGTGGATCCTTGTCGAGCATGATGCTTACAGTTCCTGCCATGAGTAGTTGTGCCCTTGCACATGGAGGTTTCAAGAGGAATTGTTTGCGCCTCCTGAGAAAGCTTTTCTGGATTTCGAACATTCAGGTGGGCACAACAGTAAATATGACCATCACTTGCCCATCTTCCACACTGTCGTCCTTTAGATAGGACAAAAGCTTGGCATTGTCGATATTTTTCTTTAGATGCTAATTCATTTTGAGTGTACAGCAAGACTCCGTTTTCTCTTACTGTTTTTGGAAAAATATCCACTTGTGATGACTGAATTAGCTTTACATCGCTACCTTCATCTACAAACCCATTGCATGTCTTGGCCAAGGATTGAGATTCCCATGACCCAGCCACTGTATGTAGTTCTTCAACCTTATATGAACATGGAGGCTGAGATTTTACAGATTCTTGGTAACTTTTGAAATCAACTTTTATAACATTGTTCTGAGAGAGTGTGGGAGTAGCACAAATTTCTGCTTTGCAAATTTCAAGTTTCGAGTGCTTCCCACTAGCATCATTTCCCACAACCAAAGAACCACTCACATTGTTTGGACCTGTGTTTCCATAAACACGAGTCGATGGAGAGGAAAAGAACAATTTCATGGCATCTTGTCTCCAAGTTTTCCATTCAGGACCTAACTCAGGCTGCGTTGGTGCATTCCACAGCTCATTAATTTTCACCCAGACTATTGAATCCATCAACTCCTGGTTCATGCAAAGAAGTGGATCATCCAGAAGAATTGAAATTAGTTAATTGAATATGTAAGCAAAAATTGTAATGTAAAAATTGGTAGCAAAGACAACCAGACATGTCACAAGGTCATAGATTTTTAAAAGGATTTACATGCATGAACTAAAAAAATTAATCCAAGGTGCACAGTGCTTACACCAAAATTGATCTAAGATCGCAAGAATTAGTATTACAGAGTTTTATTCTCATTATCAAACAATAGGCATCCTTATGTAAACCAGCCTACCCTCACATGGTTAATAACAACTTTTCAGGTAAAATGAGAAAAAAAGAACAATTAAAAACTATAAAAAAAACAACTTATCTAATAAGAACATATTTAAGCTCATTAGGATCAATTTACCTGAAAGTGCTCTGACTAATTTAATTTGCTGAAAAGAAGCAATTACCATAAAGAACTTGATATTTATAGCTTCTCCCAATTAGCGCTATTTTCCAAATTCTAATATATACTACTTTCAGATACCAAAGAGGAAATTGAACTAAAAATATAATAGCTTGAAATGTCCATTGGCTATTGGTCAACATAATATCATTTTGGCACCATCAACTAATACCCATATAGCGTTGACATAGGTAAATGTCATTATCTTTCCAAACCAACACAATTTTGATGGTAAAAACTGAGACAGCTTGTTTCGACCAACACCATTTGAGACATGAAGATTCTATTTCCATGACTCATCCTTTGATTTCATTTATTGGTCATAAGGAGATGAATCACTTAAAAAATAGAACAGAGGAAGAGGAGAAGCATTGACCCGAGTACTATTAGCAACAAAAAAGAGTGACACTGGAAGAAAAAATCAAGTGCTAAATGGGATAGAGCGACAAAAATATTGAAAATTTAAGCTAAGGTCATGGCAAGATGAGTCATTTATCGTTACAATAGATGTCAAGTGAAAGTTCAATGATGTATACTCTCGAAATAAGTTACTTATCAAGTTTTTGGTTCATGATTGAGGCCAATAAAGAAGCCCCCATCTTTCTTGTCAAGGGATCTTCACTTCTGATAAAATTTATCTTCTTTGTACCTTTTGGCTTTCTTAGTGTAATATCAACCAATCTCCTATGTTTTAAATATTATATTAGGTTTTCTACAAAACTAAAATTATCCTAGAGTTAAATAAACCACATTACCTCTTTTTATTGAAACATTTCTAGAATAAAAATAAATTAAAAAAGAAGTGTTGATGATGTCCTTAATATTGAAAGCAACGTAACCAATAATATTTAATAAAAATAATCAAATAACATTAAATATAAGAATATTCAAAAAAAGATATATTAAAATCAGAGACAAGTGTATCAATATGCAAAGTATTTTTAACAAAATGTTTAAATATATACTTTTTAAGAATGTAGAAATATAATCATCTAAAGTCATCTAAAAATTTAACACTGGTTGATGAGGATAGCAACCATCAAGTTTTCTAACTTCATTAATATTGTTGTTTGACAAACTTGTTAGTTGGACACCAATGTTCAAAATCTCCATGCACTCAAGACCAATAAGTAACCCCTAAAGAATATAGTCACATATTTTGCTTAAGCACAATAAAAGAACAGCAATATTCCAATACACTACCATGTTATATCTAGTGTATCAACAGCATGCATTTTAATAGTGATACAACCCAAATTCACTGCCACTCTTCATAAAATCATGAATACTAGAACATATATTAATATAACTTAACAGAATAAGATGACAAATCTAGCTGGATAAAGTAAGCCAGCAATAGATTGCAATTATCCATAGATGGATCTATAACTACTTATTCAATTCTTAAAATTCAAACTTCATTTTTTTCATACCTCTATGAGTGTTTCAATAGAGCCAGCACTTTGTGCATGCTGACATTTATCTTTCCAGGAAGACAAATTATTCAGAAGCCAAGTATTATCTATATAACAAGGGAGAATCATCTGCAAGAGAACAACAAGCAAAACAAAGATATATCAGAATCCAACCATCTTAATCTATTAAGCTTTATAGGCAAGTCAATTTGCTACTGTTAAATTGCCAATTAGAGGCTGAATGAGGTCAACAAAAGGAAAATTTGATTCAACAATAAGAAACCAATAAAAAATGCCAATAGTAGATGAGGTTGTACCAAGCAAGATTTTGAAATGCATATTATTGTAAATTATCCTTAATAAAAAATAATCACTAAAATTGAGTAATTGCCAATTTAAATATTCATCAGTTAATAAATATAAACAAAAATCAGTTTACCCACAAGCAATCAGCATTTAAGTTTCTAAAAGTTAACTAATGAATAAAACATTTAATGAATATCCAAAAAAATTAAAAATATAAAGGTAATTAAGTGACTGAGTGGAATCATCATTGATTTCATCATATTCCTCATTTGCTATAGTGGGGAGATAGACATATCACAGACAGGTGGCGTAGGTGCCCAGCTATTGATAGCTCACCAACCAATAAATTGGCTATAGTTGGTGAGCCTAAAGCAAAAAAAAATTACGTTGCATATGCTCTGTAATCTCTTGCCAGCACATTTGGTTCACCTACATATTGACAGATTATATAACCACATAATCGCAGTTTGTATGGTGTAAGAATGTGGAGAACTGTTGCATTCATGGACCACCATGTAGAACAACCAAGTACACAATAAGAATTATAGAAAAAAAAATCAAGATTTTGGTCTTGTTTGGGCCCTACCTTCTTTTAGTGAATCCATATATGCAGAACTCAAAAAATAGATGAAACAAAAGATATTTTCTACTAAAAGTAAAAGTTTCAAAAGCATGGGTAACAAAAAAATTACCAGTTTTAAAATGAATAATGAATAAACTTTAAAAAGTAAAGTGATTTATTTATTTGAATTCAAGATGGTGAAAGTATATCAACCAAATGAAAATGCAAAATATTCAAAAGGTATAAAAGATTATACTTGAATCTACCATGCAAATTCAATCTAAAAATTGGACAAAATAAAATGTAAGATCTTGAGAAATACCAAAAGAAAAGAAGAAAATAGTTTCAGGCAATGATGATAAAACATCAAAATTAAAGAAAGTTATTCACTTATTTGGCAGATATTCAAAAGAATAAATCCTCAACTGATACACAAATCAAATTATTTTATGAAATCTTTCATTAGTTAAGCAATATCATTCAATTGTTAGAAAATAATCACAAAAAGAATAAAGCAGAAAGGAATGACACATGTTAATCTTGCCATCATAAATTCAATGTCAATAGAATCATACCAAAATAAGCACAACCAGTTTCTATCATAGTTATGATCAGTTTGCCATTATATTGCAGTTCCTGATTTACCTCTGCACAAATGGTTATGGGTCCATCGTGTGGGGGAGCTCGGGGTCAGCGTATGACTTTTTGTCGCATCATTGCAAATGATTTTAATTTTTTTTAAATACCATAGTCATATTTGTAAGTCAATTTTAATTAAGTAACCATGACTATTTGATGTGAAACATGTCATGTCTCAATCCATGATTTAGCAACAAGAAAAAAATAAATGCGAGTGAGTAAAATAATAGCATTTATCGTCCATACCTATCTCAAAGAATAGACATAACTCATAAGCCTCAAATATACTTAAGAAAAATAGGAGAAATTCACACTTGATTTAGAAAATAAAGTTAAAAGAAATATTATATGAATATTTGACCTATCTAATTTGATTTGAAATGATTTATATTATGTAATATAGATTATTTTGTTATAAGAATTGTCTTGAAGGATTTGATAAGGACTCAGATCATATGCACACAAGTAAATAATTTTCATTGTTGTACTCTCTTAGCCTATGATGTGCTGATACATGTTCATATAATTTTCATTATTTAATTGTAATTTTCTCCTGTCATCTGCATACAAAAAAAATCTCCTTTGCTGTGTAAAACCCTAAAAACTGACACTACGAAACATGCAGAGAATTGTATACCAAGTAGGTCTCCAAAATATGACTAGTCATTATTTCTCTGATCCAAATTTCACTAACCCAACCATTTCCTGACACACCCAACTTAACAAAAAAAAAAATCAATGAAGTAGAATCGTCAATATCAGACCCATCCCTGGTCAACAAATTTAAAAACTGTACAAACTAGCTTAAAGAATCTTGTTTACAGTTGATAATGGTAGGGATGTAATATCAGACCCATCCATATTTAGTCATGTAATATGCATACTCATTTAATAATGGTAGGGATAAAATTCTTGACATGATTAAGTCCTGTTGATGCCTGTGTCATGTTTTGCAATTGGTTATTGATACATTAAATTATGGTAGGGATCAAAAATAGACAAGCCTATCCAAAAAAAACAAAGAATGTACAGATTAAGCTAAGTTTTAAAATGGATACTGAGAGCAGAAACTTACAGTTTGGAGCATCAAAAGCATTCTTCCAAAATCAGGATAATCTCTACATTGAGAAACTTCTCTAGCAAATTCTTTCCAGAAGGCAGCATTCCGGACATTCTCAATCACAGCCTGGAGAAAGTAGAAAATATGCAAAAAAAAAAGTACCATTACGATAAAATAATGCAATGGCACATTTATGATATTGCAATAATATCACCTCTATGTGCAGATGATCACTAATATTTAGCATTGTTACAGCAAGCTTTTGCATGACATGTCGACGCAGAATAGTCAAATCCTTCACCAGCTTTCTCCATTTCCGATGGGTACCACGGACGAGTGGTTCTGGTAATTCATCAATGGAACAAACAAGTTGCATATCTGTCCATGAATATGTCCTGCTACGAGGAAAAAAGATTGGAATGTATCTCTTTCGCTCATGTGTAGGCTTTGCTCTTATGGCTGAAAGTGGACAATCAGCCTGAGGACACTGAATTCCTGTTTGCCACTTACCTCTCCACTGTTTCAAGAGATAATATGATTACTCAAACACAAGTAAAAGAAAATATTTCTTTGCAAAAATTATGAAAGATGTTTGAATATTAATAATAGGGAACCATTAGTTTTGTCCTGGAAGTTTAGAAAGCCAAGCACAGCATTGTATTCACTATATGTTTAATAGCTAATACATATGCTTTTTTAGAAACACTAGATATTGCCAAAAAGTATATTGTGATAACTTTATTATATATAGCTAGATCCATGAGGGGGAGCCGAACAAGTTTGTACACATCAGAATACACAGACATAGGAGATAGAAAAACACAATATGTGGCATCACTTACAATTTATTCAGAAGAAGCAAAAGGTCAAGAACTAGTTATTATAAGTGTTAGTATTAGCCCTTCGATCCAATTATGAAATGATTGACAAGGAAAATTTTGTATCATATTTTATTAATAAAAGACAAAGTTTATGGTTATTATATTTACTTCAGAACTGTGCCCGATAAGTATG
>JBBPFQ010973271.1:0-11042 GCA_037974815.1 Kaempferia elegans
ATCTAAATAGACACGTCGGAATGAAAAATGAGGAATATGAGAGGATATATGAGTGTTATGAGTTTGAAACCAAAAATCAAGAAAGGAAAACTATATTACATTTTGCGATAGCATATGATCTTATATTCCGATAGAGGTATGGAAGTGCCTAGGGAAACATGGTATTGAATGACTTACAAAATTATTTAACATAATATTAAAAATGATAAAAATAGCTAATCAACAGAGGGTAAGTACTAATGTTCCCTTATATAAGAATAAGGGAAATGTACAAAATTGTACAAACTATAAAGTTATTAAACTAATGAGTCATATCATAAAATTTTAGAAAAAATTAATAGAAAAAAGATTAAGAGGAGACAACGTTAACCGAAAATTAATTTAGGTTCATGCCTAAAATGTTGACAATAGAAGTTATACATCTTCTTAGACAACTAATTGTAAAATATCGAGAGCAAAAATAAAATTTACACGTGATATTCATTGATTTAGAAAAAACTCATGATAGAGTCCTAAGAAAAATTATATAAAAAATTCTAGAAAAGAGAGATCTTAGTGTAACATATATTGAATTAATTAAGGATATATATGAGGATGTAATGACCAAATTAAAGACTCCCGACGAAGTAACTAAAGTATTTCCAATAAAAATATTTTTACATCAAGGATAAGCTCTAAGACCATATCGTTTTACACTAATTATAGACAAACTCACTACACACATTTAAGACACAGTACCATGGTGCATGTTATTTGCAGATGATATTATTTTGGTAGACGAAACACGCAAAGGAGTAACTACTAAACTAGAATCATTGCGGGAAACAGTACTAGAAGAGAAATGTTTTGGCTCAGTAGAATAAATATAGAATATATGAAATTTAAATTTAGCAGTATTATATGTAATAAGACAATTGTTAAGATAGGAGATAACGAGCTGCTTGGAACTGAGAGTTTTAAATGTTTTGACTCAGTAGAATAAAGATAGAATATATGAAATTTAAATTTATGATCATTTTCTGTAAAACGATTAATGGATTAATAGAGATGTTTTATATAAATTAATACAAGCAGAATGATTTAAATGGAGGAAAGCATCATATGTTTTATGTGATAGTAAAGTACCTTTAAAACTTGAAAGAAAGTTATACAAAATCATAGTTAGACCTGCTATGTTATATGGAGCTAAATGTTGGGTTATGATTCGAGCACATAAGTAGAAGATGAGAGTTACAGAGATGAGGATGTTAAAGGTGGGTGTGTTCGTGGACATACTATGATTGATAGAATAAGAAATAAGAGCATTAGAGAGAAAGTTAGAGTTGTATCTATTAAGAAAAACTCCTAGAGAGACGTTTAAGATGGTACCAGACGACCAATAAATTAATGCTCCAGTTAGACAATTTGAATTTATAACAAACCATGCATATAAACAAGAAAGAGAAAGACAAAAAATGACTTGGTTAACAACAATAAAACAAGATAAAATATATTTAAATATAGATTATGATATAGTAGGAGATAGAACTCAATGACATAAAAGTATCTATATAGCCGACCCCACCTAGTGGAATTTGGCTTGGTTGTTGTTGTTAAATATATGTTCAACTTTTTAGACCGACTAATCCTAAAAGTGATTGGTCCAGCCTTACGAAAATTTTCCATTAGCCACCAAAATAAATATGAAAACATGAATGACTCATCACTCCATAGCCATAGTTCCAAGGTTATCTTTCTATCCGGAGATTAATCCACAGTACGTCGTATTCTATTTTTAATTTTATTATAGTGGAAGGGTACGTTAAAATTACTCAATTTATTTAAAATTATTATATCTAAAATATTGTTATATTAAAATATTTTTAAAAATATTTTAAACATTTTAATTTAATTAAAATTGTTCAATTATTTTTTATAAAAATTGTACAATTTTAGATAATATTCTGTAAGCGCTTATTATTAAAAACAAAAAAAATAAATAAAGTAAAACTTTCTCATAAATTATGGTCGCGGTATAGTCTCCGTTGCAAGAAATGGGGAAGGTTTTGGTGACGGGAGCCTCGGGCTTCCTCGGCGGCCACCTCTGCCACCGGCTCCTTGCTGAGGGCCATGCCGTTCGTGCCTTCGCGCGGCGGAGCAGCGACCTCAGCTCCCTGCCTCTCTCGCACCCCGCGCTTGAGTTCGCTTACGGGGACGTTACTGATCTACCCTCTCTCGTCGATGCCCTCCAGGGCTGTGACGCCCTATTCCATGCCGCTGCGCTTGTGGAGCCCTGGCTGCCGGACCCTTCCAGATTCTTCACAGTGAGCAAAAAACCTCATCATACTTTTATGAATTTTGGGTTTTCCATACAAAATTGAGTAAATGAATTGAGCTATTTGTTAAACGGTCAAATTCTAGATAAAAGGGCGATCCTTTTGCAGCTCCACTATTACAAATTTAGAGATTAATCTATGTTAATTGCCAGGAGTTAGCTGTCAAAATTTCCTATGTTACATAAAATAAAAGATATAACTTGTTCTACATACTTATTCTAATGCCTACATTCTAAACAAAATTAGATATTTAGGAGAATTAGTTACGCTTTAAAGGATTTATGTTGAGTTTATAAATACATGTAATTGTTCTTGTGAAGTAGATTTCAATAACAATATTTTATTTCTACATAGTGTGAGAGCTCTACTTGCTGCCAAGGTCGAGGGACTTGTGTGAACAAGTGTTGAAGAACGTGTTCAGAAATTTATAGTATAAATGAGAATATGTGAAAGTCAAAGGACTTTTCTAGTTCATGATTTGAAGGTTCCGTCACCTATTCCACTCTAGCGGAGAAATTGATCAATTTCAAATAGTCCAAAGTGCCTCTCCATGCTGTTTTTTTGGTAATCCAGGTATCTAAGCCTTTTTGTCCAACTAGTCCCGGAGGTGGACAGACCCGCCACCAGGTAAATCCAGAAGCGCGAGAAGCTCCTTGTCCAGCAGGCAGCAGCCAATGTTCTAGAAATTTCATCCCACTAGAGGAAATTGCCTTGCAGTGCGCCGTAGGCCACCCTTTTATTACTTGTTCAGGCATAGAAATGCCTAACATCGAGTTATTTAAATCATCTAAAGTGCTTTCGTTGTCACCTAATTGGTGTTCAAATTGATGGAAGTTTTAAGGATTGTATATCTATTAAGAATTTTTCTTTTAGAAGTTTATGTAACAAGGTAGACATCGATACTATCTATGCTCTAGTTTTAGAGAAAGTGTTACATAAAAATAAAACATATAAATTGGTCTATGGCATACCTATTTTCATACCGATATTTTAAATAGAAGTAGTTATTTATATAAAATTAGTTGTTTAAAAGGATTATGTTGAGTCTATAAATACATGTGTTTCATTTTATGAGATACATTGGAATAACAGTATTAAATTTCCGCATCCTAAATGGAACTGATCTAATTCATCCTTCCTGCAGTGCTGGTTATAGAATGGCACTTATATGTATAGGTTAAAGAAGCAGTAAAACAACTCCCATTTTCTCAAATGTAGGTAAATGTGGGAGGTCTACAGAATGTCTTGCGAGCATTTCAAGAAACAAAGACACTGAAGAAGATTATATACACATCGTCCTTTTTCGCTCTTGGTCCAACTGATGGCTACATTGCAGATGAGAAACAGGTATTCACTATTTTTAGTTTACCAATCCAGATTCACATTGTGTTAGTGTTGTTCAGATTTATCTTGCTGGTTCAAATTAATATTATATGCAGTGTCATTAATAAATACATATGTACTTATTATACCTGTTATGTAGTTCTTTACAACATTGTATTAATTATGCGCAATGCCATTATGTCGCTAAAACAAGTATGCACTCAGATGAGATGATATGAGCAACAGTCAAATTGTTTTCATTTGAATTGTCTCACACAATCCAAACCAAAATATTGAGTTTACTTGATCTCTTGTAGCAATCTATAATAGAAGGTTCTGATGGCATAACCCCTTGTCATCCCTCTTACCTTACCTTCTTTGGCAAACTAGGAATGTGGCTCAAATAATCCCTGCTAAAAATAGTTTAGGAACTTTTGCATCAATATTGAGCATATTGGATAGACAATATACCTTCACTTTATTGGTTTTGTCTTAAAATTTTAAAACTTATTTGCATTTAGTTATTTATTCTCTGGTAGGAGATATAACATTTTAGTAGCATGATTCTTGCCCATCAATTTTTTAACCAGTCAAACAAATGAATGGTCTGAACTATGGAGTAGTTAACAATTGCACATTTCTATTGTAATAAGGCACGCATCCCTTTTATTGGAATCTCAAAAGTTTAAAGTGATCCAGAAATGGAATTATCTCTTTATGTTTGTATTTGCAGATACATCAAGGACAGACATTTTGCACAGAATATGAAAAGTCTAAAGCTGTTGCAGATAAAATTGCATTGCAAGCTGCAGCTGATGGGGTACCAATTGTTCTTCTTTACCCAGGAGTCATCTATGGTTCCGGGAAACTTTCAGCTGGAAATGTTATTGCACGAATAGTAAGTGTTATTCTTTATGCATTGTTGTATTGGCTTGATGATGGTGTGTTATGCTTTTAGGTATCATGATGCTTAATGTAGCAATAATAATGAAAATAGACAACAAGCGAAATAGTGCTTACATCACATAACTGTGAAATCTTAATTACCTATATATAAATATGTGTGCAATAAGCAGGGGTTGCCACCCTGCACCTTCACTTTGCACCTCATACGCCACACTGGGTCATAAACACTAACAGTTTCATTATGCCTTAAAGTAAAAGTACAAAATATCTAAAATGCTCCCCTTCTTTTGGCCATTGCAGCTGATCGAACGTTTTAATTGGAGGCTACCTGGTTATATCGGTGATGGGAATGATAGGGAATCACTTTGCCATGTCGAAGATGTGGTCAGTGGACATGTTGCAGCTATGCATAAGGGGCAACTAGGCGAACGCTACTTGCTCACTGGAGAAAACGTATCACTTAATCAAGTCTTTGACAAGGCTGCAGCCATCACCAAAACAAGCAAGCCATTTCTCCACATCCCCTTGGGCATAATAGAAATCTATGGCTTTATATCTGTTTTCTTTTCTCGAATCACAGGAAAGCTTCCACTCATCAGCCACCCTGTATGTCTTAGTCAGAATCCTGAAAATTAATTGGTTAATTGATAAATCTTGCATAACAGATCTAACTGTGCTTTCACTCTTAACATAGTAAAAAGCATGTATTTTCAGCTTGTTTACAAATATAACCAGTACCTACACTGGTTTAATTTGTTTGTTACTTTGTATTGCAGACTGTGAGGGTGTTGAGGCATCAATGGGCATACTCGTGTGATAAGGCCAAAGAGGAGTTGGGTTACAGCCCGAGAAACTTGAACGAAGGGCTGTCTGAGATGCTTCTCTGGCTCAAAGAATCAGGGATGATTAGATACTGAGTTGGTAATTGGTTGCCAGCATTGGAACATTTCTGATCTTTTCAAATGGGATTTGCAACATATTGAGCCAGTAAATTCTTTGTCAGTTTAAATGCATGTATTATTTTTCACTCATATCCAGCGAAAATGCAAAATTCCTTTTGTTAAGAACAAACCAATGCCAAGACCCAAAATCAAATCTGTGGTTTATTGTCTTTTTAAGAGGCATTAGAACTTCCTTCCATTAGACCTTTCATGAGAATGATGCATGTTGCTTTGGATATAATTGGCTTGTGAGACTGATTTGTGACAAGCTTTTGCTGAAATAGTTTAAGAAAAAGGCATTTTGGCTGCATGATGAGCGGATAAGTCTGTGGTTCACTGATCGGTTCTATTATAACAAGTGGTTGACTGTACCATTATTTGTGGTTACTGTGTTGGCTTCGAGTATTGTTCATATGAACTCTCACAGATGTAAATATTGGCCTTCAATATATTAAGTCTACGTGATCATTGTGTCCTGTGGTTGTGCTTATGATCATTTATTTATTTATATTTTAAAGTTAAAGATTGTATTAAGAAAATGAAACATTGCACCCAAAGAAATCAAATCTTAGACTTAATAATAAAGCAACAACAATAAAATGAGGCACAGATGTCCTCATTTTCCAGAATTGTTCTACACAACTGACATATTTTTGTAGGTTCTAATTCACACACCGTAGTTTTGCATAATGGAGCATCAAGTTTCAGATATTATAGCAATTGTGATGATAAATATAACTGAAAAGCTAAAAGGGCACTGCAATACACACACCAACTGAAATGGGACAAGCCATTTCGGTTTCTATAACATAAAGACCAATCCTTCACATTATTTCCCACAGGTGTGTTGAGCTGCATTGTGCTCTTCTTTCATTGTCAAAAGTACATGAAGCCATATTTGCTTGAAGATTTCCCAGAGGTGTGTTGAGCTGCATTGTTCAAATTGAAGTCAAAACAGCCTATTTTAACATACATGCTTGAATATTAACATGCAGGAAAATTTAGGATCTTCATATATTTTGCAGTTATTTTCGTGTTGGAAAGGAGTGTTGCCGCCTGCTTTTTGATCTGTGTTTGTTCTTTAGCTCACTCCCATTAGTGATTCCCTTAGTCGGAGAGCTTAAATTCAATACTGCACGCCTTGTTGACCGTTTCCGGGAATTCCAGCCACTGCTCCCAAGTGCAGCCTTGGTAACATTATCGGTTACCGCCTCCCTAGATCTGTGGGGCTTTGTCAGCTGCTTGTTGAGGTAGACAAGATGGGGGAGGAGCCTACAAACAAACTTTTGGAGCTGTTCATCCCCAAAATGGGCCTGAATTGGGTTCCCAAGTAGGTTGAGGGCCAAGAGGGAATTATAGTTAGCAACAAGCTGGCCTAAGGCATTTGCTGTGGCGATCTTGTTGAAGCTTAGATCAAGAACACTGAGCTTCAAGAGCCTGTGGAGTCCCTCCACTTCGCTGATCTTGTTGCCAACAAGGTATAACTCTTTTATGAGAATGCAATTTGACAGTCCTGCAAAAAGGGTGCCAAATCATGTCAGAGTCAAAATAACTGATTGTTGCAAATGTTGCTCATATAAACTGAGTTTACGAGTGAAAAACGATATTTAGTTCAATTGCCAATCTTTTCCATTTTTTAATACTATTTGAGTGACATTGTCAATTTTGTGATGCTATTCTGAGATCAACATTTTATTTGGAAGGATTTATGCAGAGAAATCATCTTTAGTAACATTCCTTATTATTATATTAACAGCAAAGAGAATTAAAACAGCAAATCAGCTTTGGTATACAGTATTCTTGAAAATAATTTGTTGAAGAAATTTGTTCCATGCACAGTTCAAGAACAGTGAGTACTTTTGGAGTTCAAATCTACTTTATGTATTCAATGCTCAAAGTTCATTTGCAGAAAGAATCATCCAAAAAGCTTTGTTCTTAGGTTGACAAGCAAGGGCATGGCAGAGTTCAAGAACATAAGAACCTGTTCTTGCTAGAAAACTAGAAGATGAAGTGACAAGATTTTACCATGGCCAATATGCAAGATTCTATTATAGCTGAGATTTAGTAGCCTTAGCTTCGTCAACTCTTTGAGACCTTCGATTGCGGAAATCTTGTTCCTTGATAAGTCAAGTGTATGCAGGCTCTTAGGTAATGATCCATGAGAAATCCGAACTGAAGGCAAAGAGCAAACAAGTTATAAAGCAGAAACTGAAGATGAGAAAAATAATTAGTAATTAGGTTGCAATCTCATACCTATGAAATTGTTCGATAAATTGACTTCTCGGAGGCTATTAAAAGCTGAAATTGCAGGTATAACTTTTAAGCCCATACCTGAAATATGAGCTACTGAATGCAAAGAATTGAGAGACTTAATGATGTTGTTGGCCTGCACAATTTCCTCCGAAGCATGCTTGCTCGTATGAGCATGGTTCTTTTGTGAATGTTCCCCCGCCTTAACCATAGCAACAGGTGTTGTATCATCATTGTCAGTTGGGAAAAAGGGGCCATCTTCCAGACTATGGACCCAAGCACTAACTCTGTCTAAAGATGATTCTGCACAAAAAGCAACCCATTGATTCTGAGGCCATAAACCAGCAACAGCATGAGGCTCTTCCATTGGTTTCTTCTTCTTTATGTCAACAGTAGGGCTTGATTGAAGTGTATCAGAACAGTAACCATCTTTCTGGTTTGAGGCTACTACGGGAAGGAATTTCCTTTCTGGTTTTGAGATCGATGACCTATGGAGATTCCTATGGCTCCAAAGGAAAAGCTTCCACCAGAGTTTCCTACTTCTTGAGGGAAGCACCTGACTTGAAGATTTCTTCTTTAGAATTACCTTGTCAGCACTGCAAGAGGTCACTACTGATAATGGACTGCCTAAAATGTCATGTGATTCTCCAATGCCATGTCCAGACAACATCTTCAGATCTCCATAGGAATGAGACTTGGAAGGTGATATAGGAGGCAATTGACAATTTCTCTTTCTTTCAATCATGGAGCATGATCGCTTCAGCAGTGGAGAGCCCCCAAAAGCCATTGTCTTTCCCATGCCAGGATCACTCACATGTCCACTTTCAATCAGCGTCTCAGGAGCCATCCCTTCATTTTTCTGTGAGTTATTCTTCCTCACGTTGATACTGCTGCATTCATGATTAAAATCAGGTGATTCAAGTTCATCTCTCTCTCCAGTTAATGCATGGAGATCGATGACAGAGAAGTCTCTCTTTATTGATTGAACATCTTCGTGCTCATCACCTCCCTCATAAGCCGGCTCACTCACTGCTGGATTCTTAGTCAAAGCTCCATTCTGGCTTTTCCTCAATTTAGTCAAAGGGCTTTTTACCTCAAAAGATGTCTCCTTTGTTCCTTTATCAAGAGGATGGACTAATTCTGGTTTAGCTCGTAAATCTCTCATATTGCTCAACCATTTGACATGGAGTGGATTTGATGGTTTCTACAAACAACAACTAAGAATCAGTAGAAAGTTTTACCAAAATATCATTAGAAATAGGAATAAAAAGGTTGAACTTTACATCAGATTTCTTCTTCTTTGGGATAAGAAGACTAGAGAAGCAATTGAACCTTGCCATCTTTGCAGGCCCAAATAGATCAACAAATAAGTCAATCCCTTCAAACTATATATGTCTCTTTGGCGTCCTCCTCAACCCACACCTTCAGAGAGAAGTGCGAGGTATCACTTCAGTTCCGGCCAGAGTGATTGAATTTGAGTTGAAAACTAGTGATCCTTTTGGAAGCCGTCTTTCATATTGTCTCTACACTGCATTCGAACTCGAATCATAAAATCTTTTCCCTTCCCATTGTGAAAATAAAAAACAGAGAATTACCAACCAAAATATCATGCTTTTATTGTTAATTTCATGATCCAAACCCTTTCTGACATTGAACAGTGGTCTTGTTTTCAGTAACGGCATACGCTACCATATGATAAGAATCGAGCGCCTGAGTGCCTTCAGACAAAACAGAGAAGAAGAAACACATTCTCGAACGAATCGAGGACAAAAACAAAACGGACATCGAGGGGGAAGAAGAAGACGCATTTTTCGATGGAATCGGTCAAATAATCAAGAAATATCCACTAGTCGGCAAGCCAAACAGCATCAAAAGCGAAGTGAAAGAAAGAGGAAGATATTTCGCTACCAAAATCTTCCCCAAGTCCAATCTTTGTCCGACGAAGACGAAAGGCGATAAAAATAAAGAGATTGGCAGAACGCCGCGTAGAAGAAGATAGCAATGCTTAGTTACGAACCTCGATCCGAAGCAGCAGAAGAAGATTTCCCCATTCACCCAAAAAAAGACGAAGATTTCGCCAGATAGAGCAAGCGATAGAACCGCGTCAGTGCTTTCGATTGTTAGAGAGAGAGAGAGAGAGAGACGGAGAGTAGAGGCGGAAGCTTGATCGACGAGGCCAAGTAACGCTGCGGAGACGTCTACAAATAGCCCGCAGAGACCTGTCACTTCCCGTATAGTTCTAATTTGTATTTCGCCCTTAAAATTTTAAGAATCTGTCATTTTACAACCTAAAACTGTAAAATACAGAGAAATTGAAACACAGTCACACAGAGAAATAAAAATTTGTATTTCGCCCTTAGAAATTGAAAGTCAGAGAAAACAAGAGTTATTTCTAAAATGCTATCATATTTTCTGAAAACACTCTTCACATTTGCCTAATATTAACGTAACCCTTAAAAGTTTCGATTTTACCAGCTAAGGAGAAACCATATTTTAGTTTCATTCAAAATGCTATTATGTAATTTATAGGTTTTTTTTAATAATTTCACGGTGGCTCCGTACAGAATTAGACATTGTTTATTTGTATTGTTTGAAATTTTAAAAAAGAACTAAATATAAGAACTAAACGACAACTGCTTTCACTAGTAACTTCTTCCCATATAAAATATAGAGCAAAAATACAACAATTATCATTAAAAGAATATCCATTTAATAAAAATATTGAAAGGACGCTCCGTATTTTAAAAATATCAGTAGCTAATGTTCGTATCAATGTTATTATGATAATTTTAATTAAAATTATTCCAATTAAAACAATTTTAACTTGATCTATTTTAACAAGAATAAGTAATTATAATCAGCTGTTTTATATTGTAATTTTTTAGATGAGATCATTTGTCCCATTTGTTCGTGTCTCTATGTCTCATTGGACGGAGCAAGGATGCATGATCTGATGTGTTTCGTCTGATCAGTGAATAAAACATGTGACACGGATAAAGTGGGACAAAGGATTCCATTAAAAAATTACAATATAAAACAACTTATTATAATTACTTACACCTTGTTATTTAATTTTTTAAGCTGATTAATTACCGAGGTAATTAGTCAGTTCCAAAGTAATAGTGTAATAGTATAATGGTTAGGATAATTAAGATATTTATAGTTTAATTCTCAACTACTACAACACTTCAGTGGATTGTTCGTAGTAATTTTAATTAAAATAATTTTGGGTAGAATTTTTAATTAAATTTATTCTAATAATATTAGTTTTGACTAAATTAAATTAGTTTTGACCAACTCTAAATGA
>JBBPFQ010973483.1:0-11038 GCA_037974815.1 Kaempferia elegans
GTTCTGCAAACAGGTTTGAGTCTAATCCAAGGGAGTTGTGGTTACGGGTAAGGTTAGGAAGGGCGGGAATCCTTACTCGAAGAGGATGGTAAAGCGAGCCATCTAAAGAAGCCAACTATGACAAATTAACTATACCCTAATATAATATATTCTAAATTAAGTTTCGGCACGACTGGTAATATGCAGAATTTGGCTCGCAATACCATAATCTAATATTAGGGCGCTCGAGCAACTTACTTATATTATAATCGCTCGAGACGTCTAAATCTCTCTCCTTAAATTAGAGTAAGGTCGAGCACGTCGCTTCTCTCGTCCCTCGTTCCTTTCCCTTCCTCTCCGTACCCGAGTGGGGAGCGTATGAGAACTACCTAGGTTCGGAGCAGAGCAGAAACTCATATTCTATGCCATGAACGGGGAACCCTCACTCCTCATGCCCTCTCGCTATCGCTCGAGCCCCAACTTACAACTTACATACTGGGCAGGCCTCGGCAACTTCACTTATAATAATTTATATTAGGGCGCTCGAGCAACTTACTTATATTATATTAATTATTGGGCTGTCTCAAACTTACTTATTTTAGGGCTCGGTCGATCCCCCTCTATTATAGTATTACGTGAATGGCTATTCAAAACGTAGAAAGATCTGCCAAAGATTAAGACTACACTAAAACGTCGGCCCTCTCCTTAAACTTACTAGGAATGGCGAGCTCTATCCTTACTTCTACAATCTCCCAAATACTTAAGTTAGGAGATTCAATCCACTCTTTGGTGTCGGGAGGGGGAAAGGTACGAGAGAATCGACGTCTCTGTCATTAGCCTTTTTATTGACCAGTGCTTGGCATGAGGAAAGCCGACGAGCGAATGAAGGTCGAATGCAATGAAGAGAAGTCAAGGAGCAACTATTGTGAAGAGAACTATTAACACGGGAGCGAGCCACATTAAGACTGAAAAGCCGACGCCGATTCACTCTGGAATGATTCTTGATCTGCCCGCGAGTGATTCACTGCCAAGTCCAGAGCTCCAGCTCCAACTAGCGCTCCAAACGAGCCAACCGGACTTGATTGGGGCGAATCACTGTGCTCCAAAGCGCGGGTGGAGACGCGAAGACTGAAAGGAGCGACAGGAGGTTCAGGAAAGGTAGAGAGTGATGCGTGACGCTTTGATCTGGCCATTCCCCAATCCAAGCTGAGGAACTCCGCCTTACCTGAATACGAATCTGTGCTCCCGCTCCCTTGAAGGCTCAGATTAAAGTTATGTCGAAGAATCTCTTGTCAGAACTCAATGAACTCGGCTCAACCCTCTTCTAGAAGCGGATGAAGATCAATTCTCACCTTATCCCACAGCTCTTCAATCCCTAGCTCCTCCTTCCCGCTCCGCACCTTGGTAGAGATAGGCGATTCAACCTTTCAAGGCATTCCTTTGAGTTGAGAAGGATTCGAACCTACGTGACTCTCTATTTCGATATCGCTATTGAACCATTCCTATTTCACGATTCCTTGATAATGCTGGAGAAAGAGCATAATACGTCCTTATTAGATAAGAATCTCACTCGTCGTTGAACTGCTACGCTACGCACCGCTACGTGGGCTTCTTTCATCGGTCATTAGCTTAGCACATGGAGGACAGCCCAGTCGGGACTCTTTGGGCAGCTACTCAGGTCAGGGCGCTTCGTACTTCTGTGACGCCTTCTTCTTTTGACAACTTTATAATAGCGGGCAGCCTCAAGTAAGGGCAATCTTAGACATGCAATCTGCGACTTTCTTTCTTTATTGCTCTCCGGGAAAGAGTGAGGATCTCTCTCTTGTATTTGAGAAAAGGATTAAGAGTGGAAAAGGTCTAGCTCAAAGCGATTGGGCATAAGCGAATGTGTAGCTGTCGTGGCCTCGTCTCTTTTCTTTCAACATCTCTTATCTTAGGTCGTGAATGAATGTGGGCTTGAATGGGCTCTTTCTTTCCAAAGCCGCGGTCCTTGCAAGCTTATAGTTATAGTACAAGAACCGTCCGTGGAGTACCCTTCCCTTGCTCGAGCTTTAGCCTGAGGTCTTGCACCGAAACTCAAGAACTGGCAGCTGAGAGGGATGAGAAATGCATCTCTTTCCCTTTCGCTTCATTAGGTCCCTTGGTAGAGTGCCCTTTCCCACTCCTCTATGGAAGCCCTTTCCTACTCCTCCATAGAGTCAGACTCCTTCCTTATCAGCAATCAGCACATCAGTAGGATCCACTACAAATCTTTATCAGCGCATCAGTAGGATCCACTACAAATTAAAGATATGCTTGAACCAAGTGTGGTACTAGAGGCATTCGTGAGCTCTTAAGCAGGAACACGTACTTTGAGTGAATCGTCGGGCAGTTTGAATTCAGGAATTGGTCGTGCCAGGGCGGTGCGAAGGAAAGACCCGACTCGAAGGGGCTCAGCTCAACGACGCAGAGCGGAGCTTAGTGGGCAACTGCAACTAAGAATCTATGCAGACATAGGAAAGCACGAGTCATCTGGGGGTGAGAGAGGGAGGGTATAGCAGTCAAGGAACGAAGGACGCCGCTACCGAAGCGATCGAGAGTGCCGAGCGAGACTGTCCCGAGCGAGCGAGACCCGCTGCATGCTCTATGCGATGTCATCCACAGTCAGGAAAGTGAGATGAAAGAAGGAGAGAGAGTCTGGGACCCATCTCTAGATTCAAGATAGGTGCGAACGCTACCCTTTTTTCTGGCATCGGAAGCTCTTGTAATGACGCTTTCCGCATTGGAAGGCAGTGCTCTTTCTCTTCTCATGCCATCCAGGCTTATAAGTTATGGGATCATAGTGGATGTCGATCAGAAGAAGCAAGTGGAAGACTCACTCATAGTGGCGAATGAGGCGGCTCCCCCTCGTACGGAAGCCAGGGGCGAATGCAATGACGCGGTTCACTACGTTCCAACAACACAGGTGTGATCACACGTTGCCCACACCCGAAAGCCGTTGACTGATCTGAATGCTGACTCCTGATCCTCAGGGATTACCACTGATGAGTGCGATGAAGGAGCGATTAACTAACGTTCCAGATGAACGGGTTTCAATTTCCCTTGGCAGGGCGCCGCCCCACAGGTGAATCGCTACAGTAGAACATCCAATGACAAAGTGTTATTCATTGCACAGCTTCTAACACATGTATTAATTGTGCGTTTTCCTATACTTGTGATTCATTGCACAATTTCTGACAGCTTGGAACGAAGTGAATGCTTTGCTGAGGTGAGGGAATCCAGTCGGTTAGATAGGGGGGGGAGCACGTAGCTATCAGTCTGCTATCGGCTAGACAAGATCGGCTATCGGCTAGGGCAGATGGTTATCCGGCCTCCTCTTCCCTTCCCCGCTCTTGGGGACAGAGACCGTCCCAATCACACCGGTCGTCTTCTCCTTTTGAATAACTATGAATCCGGCCCATTTGCTAGGCTGCATAACTAGTTATCTGGCCTATACTTTCCTTTCCTGGCTTACCTCTCGTGCGAAAGACCTCTGATTCCTTCCTATTTGCATGACAACACGAAGAAGGGAAATTGGAAGAAGGGAAAAGGGTAGCACTTGCCCCTCTTTTCTTAAGGTAAGGAAAGGGTGCCCATGTAACTAAGAATCATTTAAGTACGATTCCACTCTTGAGTCCTCTTCACAAGCAAGGGATCTTGGACTTCTGGTAGACTGCACTATATCTCTCTCTCTTTATAATTCAGAGATTGGGAAGAGATTGGACTGTGCCGTGCGGGCAAGGTAGTGATTGGACTGGGAAGTGTAGGGAAGGTAGTGCTCCAGCTAGAGTGGCATCCTATTCCTGGTTTGAAAGAGAAATCAGAATCGTAGAATCCCTCAAGATGCGTGACTAATGCACTCCCGACACACCGCCATCCTCTTGGGGTGGATCTGAATCCAGAGCATAGATAGGGTCGGTCGGTAAGGGAGTCTCTTATACCTCTACTAAGAGTGCTACTCACCTATCTTTACCTCAAGAGTGAATGTCCCGGACCTCTGACTCTCTTCTCCATAATCAGAGCCTTTGAGCATTCAACTTCAAGGCCTAAGGTCACACACGAGGGAGGATTTAGATCTTGATAGTTGTGACACGAGGATGACTTCTTCTTTCTCTTTCCGAGATGCTATCCTTCTATTTGATGATTTTGGAATGATGGCTTCGTTCAATCTTGGTTCCAGCTCTCTTTATCCTCACCTCAGTTTGGACCTTAGTTTAGGAGGGTAGGAGCACAAAAAGAAGAAGAGCGAGAGCACGAGAAGCATGAAAGCTTGGATAGAGTTTGAATGAAAAGGAAAAGGAGTGTTACCGAAGAGTGCCGACTGGGACCTATCAGGTCTGATGCATTGTCGTTCGCTCCTCACTTCGGGAATGAAAGGAAGCACGACGGAAAGGAAGGAGGAAGTAGAAGTGCTTCATTAAACCATTCAAGCAGCCGCCCCCTATTGGGATCTACGGCTTCCGCACGGGGGAATTAGACTCCTAAGTAAAACGCCCATTGGAAAGATAGATTGTGGGCTTACAGAAGAGCTGGTCTTAGCGAAGGCAGACGGGAGGAAGAAATGAGACCCACCTTTCTCATTCTTATCTTAAGCAGTATGGTCTGGGAGAAGAGGAAGAAGAACTAGTGTGAGCGCGCGATCCAACAAACTGTAATGCTCTAGAGTTCGAACTAGATTCATTCAAATTAAAGAGAACGAGTTACCGGACGCTAAAGTCTCAGGCTGAAGCAGGCACTCGAGAGGATAAGTATGCGCCCCTCCACCGCTACTTTAACTAGGTTTGACTCCTCCCCTGTCGGATCGGAACTAGCTATCAATACTACCCAATTCGACTATATGGAATCTCCCTTACCAGACCCCTCCACATGATTCACGGCACATAGGCTGAAAATAGGAGGCTTTCGTTGCAGGCTTTAAAGAGGGGTGGAGAAAGAGTTCTTTAGCAATTTGCGACGCCCGTCCGCAGGCATGAGCAGTAAAGCTACGATCCCTACTTATCCTTTATCAGACTCATGGCATAGCTGGGTTTCTAAGGCTTTCTCGGTTGGGGTAGGAATGAATAGAATAGGAGTTCTGATTCGCACTCAAGAGCCTCACTCTCTTTTCCGGCCGGACAACCTTTCGGATTCAACTCACTCAACTATAGACTAGGAGCAAGCAAGCGCTAGAGTTTTGTCTATTGAAATGGAACTCCCCTTTTCCTGGCTCCGAACCTTGAATGAAAGTTGCTAGACCACGCTTCGGTCTATTAATGTTGGATTCCAACAAGAAAGATCAAAGATAAGCACAGGGCGTAATCAAAGCAGTCAAAAGAGCAGCTAATGGCACACCAAAGAAATTGTACTAAGGGCCAGCACCTTATATTTATTAATTGTGTGCGTACCACTTAATGAAAGGACTGAAGCTCGAGCTCATGCCCTCTTATGGAATAATTGCTCCCCCACTCCTTTCTTTGCCTGTGAGGTTCATCCTCCTCTTAGTACTGGCGCTACCCTCTTTTGCCTCTCTTCCTCCGTTGAATTAAATGTTAGAAGCTTAGTAAAGTGAGGAAGGAGCGCTGTGACGTGTATGAAGAGCACTTTGAGCCCCGGGAGCGATATAGGAGCTTTATTTAGACCCGGTTGCATTAGTCCTCCTTAATGTCACACTTTCTAGTAATCAAGTCCGAACCGGCAGGGAGAGCTAAAGCAGAGCAGCCAAGCAACCCGGCGGAATAAGACAAGACAACTATCAGACATTTTCAATGAGTCCAGGTGCAGAGCAGTGAACTCAACCTGTTGAAGATATTGGATTGGATTCAGTCCAAGTAGATAGTGTGAGACCATCCACCATCAAACGGTCAGTACACGTATACAAGGCCAACGGTAACACGGTAACAGTAATAGAAAGCCCAACGACAACGACAACGGGAGCACAGCACGATGAGACCTGGATAGGAAGAAGAGGGCTCAGAGTGAATGGAGAACCGAAGAGGTTTTTAAGTAAAGTAGGCGAAGCACTAAGTAAAGGAATGAGTGCCCAAGAGAGGGAATTTGCCTCCCAGGTTGAGCTGGGTAGGACGCCTTCTCATTCCAAAAAAACACGTATAGAGAAGAGAGCTTCAAAGAGTTCCGTGAGCCCGGGCTTGACATATTCATTCTCATACCAGGCAAGCAGTCAGTCAACGCCTGGGGAGAAAGGATCGGGAGAAGGGGTAGAGGGAAGGACAAAATCCGATACACAGTACCAAATCAACGACCGAAAGTGGTCAATAAGTAGAGGACACAGTGACGACTTAAGACCCGTGACGCGGCTCAACAAGTACGTGTGAGAAGGCTAAACGGAGCTCAAGCTAACTAGGAATGCAGAAGTGTGATAGGTGTTCACTCTCAAGTCGTATAGGAAGTGCTCAAGTTATGTTAGGGATGCGTGAAACCGATGAAGAACCATGGAGTGGGTGGAGTAGCTTCTCTCAGCTCGACCTGAATCTACTAATGTTTAGTGGTGTCCGTGTGCAACTAAGCTATGCCGGTCAATAGGTATCTGTGCGAGATGTGTAATCGAGGAATGTCTGTCTTATGAGTGAGAGCGATTTAGATGAAAGAGGAAGGATTGTCTAGTTCAGTTCTAGTGAGGAACTGACCCAAGAGGATGGTTAAGGTCATATCATACGTGGTGGAACCACTGGACCGGTCTGACTCCGAGCAAGAGGGAAGTGAAGTGGACTGAGGGCAATCCGACTCCCTGTCTTCAAAATAAAGTAGTGTTTCAAGCAGTAAAGTGACTCTGTCGGGCACTTGTCTCTCTCCCTGTGCTGTAGATCGAGCACTCAGTCTTGAACCTAAAGTGAGAAGAGAGCGAAGAGGAAGACCATACCTATACCTATGTATAGTATAAAGCATAAACTCCGGGTCCCGGAGCCCGGAGCTAGTGAACCGTAGCGAGCCATAGTGGTGATTTATAACCAGTAGCCAGAGTTATAGTAGGTGCAATGTAGCTTATAAATGTTAGGCTTAACCGGTAGATCTTTTCTGTCTATGAATGGGACAGTGAAGTGAGTAGCGCTGGTTCAATAAGAGGGCTGCCATCTATTGCTATTAGGTAGCACTTTCCAACACCTTTCAGGAAGTCAGCAAAGTCACAGGCAACGTTCAAGTGGAGCGCGGGAAGAACGCCCAGAGGGAAGAAAGGAGCAGAGAACCGACACCTAGGTAGAGGGGCTCATCAATGAGTACGAGAGGGATTTTGCGATGCCTGGGGGGAGCCTTCTTGTCGTGGGGAGAGGTTTTAATTTGAAGGCCTAAGTCCAACTGGTCTACGGAGAAAGCGGTTGAAGATCTATAGTTTCTGAATAGGCTCATTCAGCCAAGGTTGCCAGAACGAAGCAAGTGAACGTAGCCAAGGGCAGGCAGATGTCAATTCGCTCTAAAATAGGTATCACAAAGATAGCAGAGGTAGGAGTCTCCAATAGTCGTGGCGAGAAGACGCTCGGAAATGTCGCCCTGCAGATTCTAAGTTCCGCTACGTGGGGTCTTACTCAAATGCGGGAAAATTACAACCTACGAGCCGACTTAGTATAGTAAAGCGCATCTCCAATTCCATCTGCCTATAGGAGCGTATCCGCTTATAAGAGAAGATAAGGATCCACATTGAATGAGACGGGTGAAGGAATGAGATCCTATGCGATCAGAGCGAGTAAACCAAGGTCGATAAATTGATCTCGAAATAATTGATCAAGTACGATCTCGATGTCCAATCCAATAAAAGGGAAAGGTGCTCGTGAAAGGAGTCAATTCAGAGGCATAGGCTCTTCAAGAGGGGGCGTGAGACCTTCCTTCAGTGGGTGAGGCGGAGATGCGAGAAGTGCGACCAAGAAGCTAAAGCAAAGGAGCAAAGCAAGGCACGGGGCGGAAGGAAATGCAATCGGAGTGAATCAAGTGGAAATGCAAAGTCCACCAAGAAAGCAGATAAAGCTGATCAAGCGCAGATGCGTTCCAAAAGAATCAATCAGCTCTGCTTACATTCGCTCCTGCCGTAGTCGAGAGGAGGAATGAGGACCTCTTGGGAAGGACATGCGATAGATGAGAATGAATCGAATGAGCCGACCTACCAGCTCCAGAAGCTTAGTCAAGAGCAGAGTAGCAGATTGGATTCTTATAAGAAACAATTGCTCATAATATTAGCAATTGTTTCTATTGTAGAAAGGCTGACGTAGAAACTTCCTTCTGCTTCTTAATAGAGAAGAGAAGAGGGGCAGTAGATGTTGGATTGGAAGAGCTCCGTAGATGTTGGAGAAGAAACAATCGGAGTTAAGTTCAGTCTTCTTCATTAAGTTCTCCGCTTTGATCTACGAATCCCACGTAGCGGTGGAAGGGAGAGGGGTCGGCTACTTCATCCAAGGCTCAAGTTTCGATGGACCTCACCTCGGTTCAGTGAAGATGGCCGGTGCGGTGAAATCAGCTCTGCTACTCTAGATTTGAGTTGCTGAGGAATGCCTACTTGCGACTTGCTGGTACCGAGCCCACTCTGACCGATACGACTCTAGATATCATGTGTTATCTAACATGCGACCGAGCCCACTCTGAATAGCTAAGCCCAGATCTGCGAAGTGCTGCCCATACTCCTCTGATAGGTCATTATCCAACAATCGCACATTGACCTCGAATTCTTTCACGCTTTCATCTGTCCTTTTCGACAGCCCCTTCCCGTGCCAATAGCCCACCGCACCACTACGAAAGAAAGAGAGAGAAAAAGAAGTCTAACCCACTCACTAGATCTTCTCTCCTCGTTCCATGAAAGAATCCCAACCCCGAACTCGCAGTGAATGAATCTGTATATATTAGCATTGGAGTCGGCTCAGAACAATTGTCAACGAAGAAAGTGAGTACTGCTGAGACACTACTACTACTTCGAGACCAATGACCAATGCCAGGTGCGTGATGCAAGATTTGAATGTAGGTCGTGAATGCCAAAAGGGTCAGGCAAGGCGTGGAGCGGGAAGCGTCAAGAGCAGACCATTCCATTCAAGTAGTAGGGCATCGGGAACCGGAAGTCCCTCCCAATTCCATAAAGAATAGAGTCCGCCCTCCTTTTGCGCTATCACTTGAGACATGAACTCAATAAAAAACACAAAAAAATAGATAAGATTCAAACAATTGAATTGAGCAAGCGAGAGACTTGAGAGATATATATCTAATATATAGCGTAAAGCGATAGTTATTATATTACTCACCTCTCGTTCTATCCTTTCTATGAGAGAGAGAGAAATTTATCATAATGAACGCTTACGATGAAATGTCAATTCTCACTCCTCTTTTCCGTGCCATTCATTCATTCTCTCCCTGCTAAGCAACATCTATTGATTAGTAGGTCTGAAAGCATCTACTATATTGATGTGATGACTCACCTACCTTATTCTTTTCTTTCTCTATCTTTTCTCCCAACCCTTTGTTCAATTAGTTGCTTCGGTCGGGCAAGGTGCTACGCGGAAAGATCAAGCGAGAAATGCGGGAGCGAATGGAGCGAGGAACGAGTGAATCAACCACGCATAAAAGGGAGAAGAATTGAGCTGGCGAGTACCAATTGTAGCACGCCTTGAATAGCATTCCCTTCCCTAACTTAGAGCCATGAATTCCTTCTCGCCTTTGACCACTGATACGGGATCTCTTCGCCTACTGCTTCGTTTAAGAATCTATGGCTCTGTCAGTCAAGTTAAAGTCAGATGAAAGTGCTCAACAAGTCTCAGTTGAACTGTGATGCGCACTTCGGGAATCAATGATAGGAGCGAGTGAAACGACGCGGAGGAACGGGTTATATTCTTAGTAAAGTTCCAACGGGAGCGCTTGGACTGAAGGGAGCGACATAGTAGAGTGCTTCCCCATCTTTGACTAGTCCTCTAGGCCATGGGACCGGAGTCAGGGGTCCAGGGGGCCGGGTTCTGAGAGTTCAGAGTTAATAGTTCATGGTTCCGCTTCCCATCGAGTCCTATCCCCACTTCCTCTACTCTCTCCATAATGCTTGCCTTCGAATCCTCCCACCAATAGCAGACTGACGTAGGCTCCCTCTACCAGACAAGCGATAAGAGTATTCCGACTCTCAAAGCACAGCAAAAGGCGTTGGTGGTGTATTGGATTTTCTACAAAGAGCATCTTCGAACGGGGGGGACATGACTAACCTCTCCAACTGGGGATCAGGCTAGGAAAGCGGTAGTCGCGCAAAAGCAGGAAAGCCGGTCGAGTCCCTGGTAAAGGGACTCATTACATAACGCTGCTTTTGGTTTCTCCGATCACCCTCGGAGCCTCATCTCTATTACGAAGCTATTGGTCTTCCTCGCTCGCTTCTATCTCTCTCTGATTTGATAAGTTCTATTGTTCTCTTCTTTTGCCATCCCCGATCCGTACCTAACTCCCACATTAGCCGAGAGTTCGACACTTGAGCCTGCCCTAAGATCTTATAAAGATGAGCCCCGCCCCGCTCCTTGAAGTCGCTCCTTTAGTTGATGGACGGATGCCTCTCTCCATGAATAGAGGACCCTCATGACCGATGAAAGACCAAGACTGAGGATAGACGCCTCACAGCACTGAGAAGGAAGCTCCGCCTTGAAATGAAATGAAAGAAAGGTAGAGGCCGGGGAGACCAAAGGAGTAGAACAGAAGTGGGTCTCGGATCTCGGATGTGCTCCTATCTGAGGGCTCACGCGTTGGAGTGTAGGCCTTCCTTATCCTATGATATAGGCAACAATATGCACCATGTACTCGTGAAGATGGCACGAGTCCCATCTTCACTCTGGAAAGATAATAGCAGCCCTTGTTTGAACTCCTCTCCTCATTTATTCGACTTATGGCTCCTCCCCCGGGATGCCTATACCCGGACAAAGGGTTCGTTCTCAATACAGTATTGCGGGTAGAGATTCGACGTTTGATAAATTTTTCGGGAAAGATCTACCAACAAAAATATATGATATTCAGGCGACTTATATTATATATTATTTAGGGCCTCTGCTCCACCAACTGAGCTATCCAGACTATTTGCCATGCAGAATCAATATAAATGAGATTTGAA
>JBBPFQ010973592.1:0-11038 GCA_037974815.1 Kaempferia elegans
AGAATCACTCAACCTAATTAGGTTGGTCACATCAAACTACCTTGGGGTACTTACAGAAATCGACGAGGAAGAGAAAAAGAAATTGGCAAGCAAGAGAAAGAAGAAATCGGCGATGAGAAATTTTGGGCGGATGTGAAAAAGGATTTAGAGATTTTATGTTTATTTGGGTCACGGTGCCATCCGGGTTGTGTATTTTAAAAAATGAGTCCCAAGTTTAATTAAAAGAGAAAATTAAATTTTAAATTGATATTAATGGGAAATGACCTCGGGCTATAGCCCAAGTCACGTAAAGTCGGGCTCTGCCCTTGTCTACAACTCCATAGGCATCCAATGGCCCCGTCTCCTTCAAGCTCATAGCAACCTTGTCAACATAGAGGACAATGCTACCCCATCTTCTTCTCGGCCATAGACACTTCGTCAACATCAGTGACACCTCACTGGTGGTCCCTCCGTAGATAGAGATCCTTTTTCATCTTCTCCAACGATCTCCAAGGAGTGATACATATCAGCATGTTCCTTGATGGTGACTTGACCCTCTACGATATTTCAGATAAATTTAATATTTTATTCAGGAATCAACAAAGTGAGAATCCACTATCAACAAATCAAAACGCTTTGATTATTTTTAAAATTTGTTAATCAAGGATAATTCAGACAACATCATTGGGGAAATTGTACCCGGGAAGAAACCAAGAAGACTCTCCAAAAGAAAGCAGTGCTTTAATCCTCACTTAACCATTTGAAATCACTTTTCTCATTAATTATCTCTAGAATGGTCGGCCCTATGTTATATAAGAATCATAGATATCTAAAAGATAATTAAATAATTTTATTGTTGTATTATAACCCCGGGATGATCCGAAGAAGAATAAAGAATAAATACATTATTACAAATTTTACGGATGAATAGTGGACAAATCCACCCTGTGCAAGGCAAATCATATTATTGAGCAACCAGTAACCCATCAGGTGGTCAGCAGATCAGCGATCTCACGAGGAACTGGCTCAATTATTGTCCATCTCTTCCCCTTCACCGGAGCTTTTGTGTCCGGAAACAACCCATCCACAGTTAAATCCGACACGTTTCCGGTCTCATCTACCCGGACAGGGAACGGCAGCAGGTGCCCCGGAAGATCCACCACCTCCTCGCCCACAAACTTGGTCCAAATCTCCTCAGCACATTCCCGCACCGCCTTCACGCACTCCAAGCTCTCGGCCTCGAGGAACACCTTCTTGTCCTTCTTCCAGTAGCTCACGAAGTGCTCGTACCACAGAGATATCCGGAAGCCATGGACGTCGCCGTGGGCTGGGACGCCGGAGCCGTTGAGATGTGCCGGTTGGTATGATCCATGCGCAATCTCGGTGTCCCTGTCTCCGGCCAGGGATCTCTGGTTCAAGTTAGCAGATCCAATGATCACGTACTCGTCGTCCACTGGCGATATATATATATATTGTAGAATCAGATATACAAGTAATTAATCTTTCGTAGATAATTTAGTCGAGAAAAAACAGTACTGACCGATCATCAGTTTGGCATGGACGTAGATGAGGAATCGCCGGTGGGTTTGCCCCCTCCAGTAGTCCGTCCTCCGCACCGGCAACTTCGGTGGAGTATACTCATGCGGTTGCTTGGTTTCTCGGTTCCCCAAACAGAAGAAATTGAGGTAATCACGGGGATGAACCTTGCCCACCAGCTTCTTCTCCTCTATGGCCTCGGCCACAATGCGGTACATCATTTCCATCGTAAGCCTGTTCCAATGCACCATCCCCTGCACTATATCGCTTTCCGGCTTGCCCTCCGGCCACATTGGCGTCACGATGTAGGCTGCGAACCTATTCCCGTTGCGGATATTGTCGGCAACCTTGAGAGCGATCTCCACCGGGATAAGGTTCAAGCAGCCGCAGTCCTGGTTTTGGCTCCATGCTGCACAGCCGCCGAAGAAGTACTGGTTCTCCACGTAAATGAAACGTTTTGCCCTTCGGATGGCCTCGATGTAGGCGGAGTGGACGCTCTGCTCGAAGGTGCAATTTCGACCGGTCACTAGCCCCATCTTCTCCGCCTGAGAAGGATCGGACGGGAAGCCAACGACCGAGGCGTCGTCGATCGACCGGAACACTTGCACGCTCCAGGACCCGCCGGACGAATTGGAAGAGGGAGGAAGGATCTCGGGGCGCTCCCTTATGTTGACCAAGAAATTAGTCATATTTTTGGGCGATTGCTTCATCCATCTCCTCTCGAAGTTGCTCAGCACATCCCAAGCCGCCGGACCTTCGAGCTTCGAGTGGATGTCGTGCCATGGCTCCCTCGGACCGCCATATTGCAGGTCGGCTTCGTCGAAGTTGCGTTGCATGAAATCGTCGCGGAAGGTGGTGTCCAGGTTCTGAAACAGAGTATGCTTCTCATCGTCGTACCTACCGCCGCAGAGATCGACGCCGCCGATGAAACTTACCACCTTGCGAGCTCCACCATCACCGGCGGAGGCGTCGAGAGAGACGGTCTTCTGGTGGTGGGTGAAAAACAGCTTGAGCTCCGCGCTCTCAAGCAGAGTCAGGGAGTCATCCGCTTCCCGAGAGCAGCGGAAACACTTCACCTTGGATCCTTGGAAGAACTTGAAAGTCTCCTCGTCGTGGGTATTCATCACGCCGAGGTAGTGCACCCCAATGTCCTCTAAGATCGACAGCGAAGTTCTATCATTCCACGGCATGACCAAGACGGCGACTCCCTCCTCTGCCTTCTGCTTCAGTAGCTCCCCGAAGGTGACAGACTCCGCTCCGGGGATCGGCCGCTCGGGGTCGCGGACGAGCCTGATGTGGACGTTGAACGACCACCCAGAGAGGTAGATGAAGTGCTTGGCCTCCTTAAGATCCCTGTAGAGATCCTCCCAAAGCCTCGGCGTCCGGTATTCTTCTCCCGGATGAAGTAAACTCGTCGGATGGAAGCCATTGCTGACGTGGGCATCATGGTAGAGCGTGACGTCGCAGCCGGTCCGCAGAGGGAAGTAGGCGTTCGAGAGGCCGCAGAATGTGGCACGGACGCCGGTGCCCCAGGACGTGTCAGCGGTGGCAGCGGTGTACTTGAGGGCAGCACGGACCCGAGCTACGTTGGCTAGCTTGTGGCCTTCCTCGTGGAAGAGGTCGAACCAACCTTGCACGGGTGTTCCGGCGAGAAGTTGAGACGCCGGAACCGTGGCCCGACCGAGGACTGACGGGGAGGCCACGTCGATCTGGACGCAAACTGAGATTATAACGGAAGGGGAGAAGTGAGCGCAGTAGACCCGGAAGGATTGGTCCCAAATTGGATGGCCTGATGAGGACTCGACGAGCCGGGCCGTTGCGACGGTGGCATCGCCGATGGCCACGGTGGCGTAGAGCTTGGTGCGGTGCACGCGCCGCCCTGCAGACTGAATCGTAATACCATAATTATATTGTCTACAATTGCCGGAAATATCAATACGAGCAAATAATTGTGCTGTGCGTCTCCTACCTGAATGACCAAGATATTCCTCCTGAGATTTATGGCTTCGGAGATTGTGATTTCGAGAACACCGTGAAGCAAGCAAGGGTCCTCCGGTGCTCGGCGGTGATGGCCGCCGAGACACCCGACGACGCCGTGGACGAAGGCGGAGGCTGTAGCTTGAAGACAATCCACCATGGTTTTGCTCGCAATTGATGAAATTCTTCACTTCACGTCATCACCTTGGTTTATGTATATACGAACAGGAACAATAACAAGTTAGATTCAACTGATATTTAATTTGTCAGAAACAGAGAAAAAATGTGAATATTAGGGATGACAGGCTCCAAACTTGAATTAATGCGTCTTATTTGCTTAAAGATACCTACAAGTAAGATACAACTTGTAATTCATAAAGTTGTTTCGTCTTGGGCAGTTGCTTCAGAAAAGGTCAATGCCTATCTCCCAAGTAAGAAAACACTAGCACTTTGAGAGATTATCAGGCAGAGCTCAGATTAACAGCAAGCACATCATCTTCATCTGCTTCTCCATTGCATTTCATAACGGCCGCCAGCCATGTCACCAAATGAATCTGAAACTTTCTCTGGATCAGGTTCGGCATACAGAGCCGTAATCCTTCAGTTAATTTGAAGTCTTCACGAAATCCAGAATTTATTATTTTATAAGTTTAAAAAGATATTACTTAATTAAATTAGTTTAATTATTGGAGATATTTATCACATTTTTAAAAGGTTTTTCTTCAAATAATATCTTTTATTGTTGCCATTTCGTTTTGACTCTCACCGAATCTTGTCAATGAGATTACTCCGCGCTCTCAAGGCTAACGCACCACTACAAGACCCTTCCTCCTGCCATCTCTCCAAAACCCTTCCTCCTCCAATCTTTCGTACTAAACCCTTAAACCCATCAAGCCAAGCAGCAGGATCTTCCCTCTCTCACACCCAACAACTCCATTTATATCTTCCCCTCCGACCCATCTCGCAAAACCCATATCTTTCCCTGTTGTCTTCCTGCGCTGACACCCTTACCCTCAGTAAAATCCACGGCTTGATCCTCGTCCATGGACTCAACAATCATCTCCCATGCCAAACCAAATTATTCAGCTGTTATGCATCCATGGCGGATCTCGAGTCCGCCCGCAAGGTGTTTGACAGAATTCCAGACCCAGATCTTTATTCCTGGAAAGTATTGCTTAGAGGCTTCATCTTGAATGGGCAATACAGAGAAGCTATTTGGTATTATTCGCAAATGAGATGTCAGTTTTGCGAGCATGATAATATCATCTTCTCTCGTGTCCTGAAGGCCTGCATTGAATTGCTCGATCTTGATGAAGGAAAGAAGTTGCATGGCCACATCATCAAAGTCGGGGATCCAGACTGTTTTGTGCTCAACAATCTCATTGACATGTATGCAAAATGCGGTGATATGGATTCTTCTAGAAGACTGTTTGATGGAACTCAGGATAGAAATGCGATATCTTGGGCTACTGTGATATCAGGATATTTTCACAATGACTGTGGCATTGAAGCATTAAGATTCTTCAATCACATGCAACGATCTAATAATGAACTTGATGAGTACACAGTGGTGAGCTTATTGACTTCGTGTTCGGTGCTAGGCGCATTACATCAAGGAAAATGGGTGCATGGTTGTGCAATAAAGCGTGGAATGTGTACAAACCCCTTTGTAGGTAGTGCACTAGTAGACATGTATGCCAAGTGTGGGGACATTACAGATGCCCGCTATGTGTTTGATGAGTTTAAGAATATGGATGCCATCTCATGGACTGCAATGATTGTTGGGTACACACAAAGAAACTATCCTCAAGATGCATTGAAGCTATTTTCTGATAAAAAATGGATGGCTCTAGTTCCTAACTCAGTGACCATATCCAGTATTCTATCTGCCGCTGCACAATTGAGGGACATGAAGTTGGGTAGTTCAATTCATTCACTAGGGTTGAAATTAGGAGTAGAAAAGTGCTTGGTGGTGATGAATGCCCTCATTGATATGTACGCAAAATGTTGTATGCTTATTGAAGCTAATTCTATATTCAAAGGAGTCCATTGCAAGGATATTGTTACTTGGAACGCAATGGTTGCAGGGCACTCTCAGAATCATCAAGGTCTAGAAGCTTTATCTCTATTCAACACAATGAGGTCAGAGGGATGTTCACCAGATGCTGTTACGGTTGTCTGTGCTATCTCATCTTGTATCTCTTTGGGGGATTTCCTCCTCGGTAGTTGTTTCCATGCCTATTCCATCATGTTTGGGTTTCTTACAAATATTCATGTCGGTACTGCACTTCTCAATTTTTACAACAAGTATGGTGATGTGAAGTTGGCTAATAGAATCTTCAATGAGATGATAGAAAGGAATACTGTAACTTGGTGTGCGATGTTGGGTGGATATGGAATGCATGGTGATTATGCTGGTTCTGTTGATATTTTCAGGAACATGTTGAAGGAAGACTTGCAACCCAACGATGCAACCTTCACTACCATTCTTTCACTTTGTAGCCACACTGGAATGGTTGATGCAGGACGAGAGTATTTCAATAGCATGACTGAGCATTATAAGATAGCTCCCTCAATGAAGCACTATGCGTGCATGGTTGACATGCTTGCTCGGGCTGGAAAATTAGAGGAAGCACAGGAATTTATAGATAGGATGCCAATACAAGCTGACACTAATGTCTGGGGAGCTTTGCTTCATGGTTGCAGAATGCATTGGAGGTTTGAACTCGGAGAAGTTGTAGTAAGGAGGATGATGACTTTGCTTCCAAATAGGCCAGATTACTATGTGCTCATGTCAAATTTGTATGCTTCAGAAGGGAGGTGGGATGAAGCCCTTAAAGTGAGGAAACTGATGGAGGAGATGGGTCTAGTGAAGCAACCAGGATGTAGCTCCTTCGGAATTGAGAACCAGTTCAATACTACTGTCATGAAGCGCTCACACGTATGAGAATATATTTGGAAAAAGGAACTAAGTACATTATTTGAAAGAAACAGGTATGATCAAGCTGCTTGGATATAGTTATAATGAGCTGCAGCTATCAAACTTTGACACTAGACATCATAAAACAAATTATCTACATACCTGTGGAGTTAAAAGCAAAACAAAGTGACTGTTGCTTCAATTGGTCATGGTAATTGGTGAGATGCTTTTTCCTAAATGTTTATTTGGAGTTAATGGCCTTGTGCAGAGCTGGAACTGCTGCATGGTGCTCATCCAATCTGTCAATTAGGTCCATAAAATCAACCAAGGCAGCAAATCCATCAGAAAGTTATAGTGGTACTTCTGGCATGTACAAGTCTACGTTAAAAAACACTTAGTTTGGAGCTTCTAGCCTGCTCCGTGCATAATTGTTTATCCAATACCACCTTGACATGGCTGAAAAAAATAAATCAAATGTTGAATATTGACTGAAATACAAATCATGAGCTTTGTACAGTGCGAAATTTATTGTATCGGTTGAACTTTTGGATCTGATCATTATAATTATCTCTCCCCCCACTTTGTCTTGCGTGTTAGAGTTACTTGATTGTGAAAATGTGACAACATCGAGAAGCGTTTGGAATTTTGGTATTTTTTTAATCTAAAATGAAATGAACGGGCCTCTCTACAAATAGCTTATTTCAACTTTAGTATCATCACAAAGTTAAAGTTCGAATATACAACTTCACTAGGCCTCCTTTCTATGCTTTGGTACGTTCTACTATTGTGAGTGATTTAGAAAATACATCGTAAGTACAGATATTTTGACCAAGAAAAAGACAAAAACTGAGAGGAAGGAAGAAAGATTACTTTTGCATGTATACTTAATTTTACTTTTTTTAATAAAAAAAACTAAGAGATGCTCCTATCTCTTCCTATTGACGGTCATTGTTGCCGTACGCATGCTAAATATGAGCTTTGATCGTGTACTAACTCTCAGACTGTCTGGTGAAGATTGCAAGCATCATTCTTAAGCAGCATCAACTGTGTTCTAAGACTGGACTCTTGCACCTGTTGCGCATAAAGAGTACAAAATTGGATAAGCATGGTGGACTTGTAGCAGTTTTAAGATACGCCCAACTGATAGGATCCTACAAGTAAAACATTATAATCTACATAATCAATTGCATGAAGTAACTTTACTGCAGCATGCTTCATTGTTGCAATAGAAATCTACATGATCGAAACAGTTCGAACTCAAGATAGATAATCTTTGAACAGACAACTATACTGGTTCCCCTTTTAGTATTGACAGGTAATCTAGATGCCGAAAACAAGGTCAGAAGCAACATATCAGAAATACACAAAAATGGGGAGTTTATTAGTTCAAGAGAATCTTCCTGGCCCTATTTTCAAGAAGCTAAGATTATGCTACATTTGCGAATTCCCTCACATTGTTAACCATTAAACATGATAATTTTACTTCTTGCCTTTATAGTTTGTTATTTGTATTGATATCAAATTACAGGTCAACTGTTTTTCTATTGTGTTCTTAGCTTAGCTGCTAGTCAGTACTAAAACTTTTATGTGTTTTCTTTGGTTCAACGTTATTGTTTTCTTATTACAATTTACATCTAGAGAACTATTCTGGTGATTGTAATATAGTATAAATAAAAAAAAAAATCAAGTTAGAAACTCATAGAAGGGCATCAATTATCACTAACCTGCATGGCTGTAGCACAAGCAAGCAACTCTCTGCACTCATCAAGCATTAATTTTTCTTTCGCCGCAACAGTTTGAAGCTCAGAAACGAGAGACTTTGTACATTCTACCTAGTAATCATGAAATCCAAATAGAAAACTTTCAGCACTAAATCCACAAGACCAAATTAACAAACAAGTTCAAGGAGGTAAATTGGTGTTTCTTTTAAGTTGTGAATAAAGCTCCTTCCACCACCTCTTCCCATCATCCATTTGCACTCATGTCAACATATAATGTCAGACAAATTGGTCGAGAAGAATAAAATGGCCATTGAGATTTTGAATAACATCAATCAAATGCAGACTGTCCTTCTGATGCCAAATCCGCAACAACAGAAAGGAGACTAAAAAAAAACAGATGAATGATAAAGATGCAGTCCAGGCTGAAAATACAAATGAAATACAAATTCAATCTTCATGTTGTATAGAAGTTGAGATGAAAAGACAAAAATCAAAAGGATTTATCTATGGGGTTTACAAAACCATCTTCCTAAGAAAACGTGACTTCGGGGTGGACAGCCTTGCAGCATATTAGATTGACATTACATTATTTGAATTTCAAGCCTAAATTTATCCTTTCCTAAAAAAATTGTTGGCTCCTTCCAGACATCACAATCAATTTGGTAAATGGAAGATGCCTTGTTCAAAAATAAGAGATCATATTGTATACTGAAACACGATATATAGGATATTGTATGGTATATCAAAACAAAATACATAAGATATGTTAAATAACTAATGAACCTAGGGAAGTTTATTGATTAAGCCATCCATGTCCAGTAATTCTGCACCAAAAAAAAAACAATATATCCAGTCCATTCTCCAGATCAAAGAGTGTCCATCCAATAGGCTGATGAATGAATTCAAGTTCTATGATATTCAAAGTTAAGTCCACGAATTTTAAGATCAATCCTTAGCCGTAAACATGCAAGTATATGCATACTATTTGGGATAAGTAGTGATGAATTTCACCTTAGATAATAATAGACAAATAGAGGAGCTGATAGCATGCATCATATCAATTGCCGAACTGACAGCATTCCGCATATCAGTTACATCTGCCTGTAAAATGGAGGCAAACAATCAATTGACTAATGCTTTAGAGGTATACCAAAAATTCATATACAAGATATATGGAGTTAAAAAAAAGCTACCAATTATTACCAGACCAAATCATAGGTTGGACCAGTATTCAAATCCTTGATATTACAACTGACAAATGAAAATATATCATCAATATATAAATACCTTCGTTCCTCCCATCACAGGGAGGCGTAGAATGTTTGCATTAAGAGCTTCAATTGCCCCAGACAGAGAACTACAATGTTCCTTTCCTAATGCTGCCCAGTGTTCAAGGGGCATCGTCTATAGAATTTTCCGAAAAAAGATATCTTAAGAAATTAATTAATGTAATAGAACATACTGTACGAGAAATGCACGGTTTAACATAATAAAATAATATGCCCAACAACTTCAAGCTTACATTGTAAGTAAAATAGTCTTTGGGAACAAGAGAAGCTACAAAAGAAAGCTGAATTGTAAACATGATAGTTATCTCAAAGGTCACTAGGGCCTCATGGTATATAGCAATGCTTCTTCTCCCAACCAGTAAAACATCTTTACTGATAAACACCTCCAAGAAGTTTTCAGAAATCATTCAAGTTCACTTAACAAGGCTAGCATAATTAACAACTACTGTTGTTATCCAAATTAAAATCCCTTAACATTTAGCAGGACATATTACATGGTCAATGAATTGTTTGTTTACTAATTATCATATGCAGCAGTCCATTAACTATATATCAGAAACAACAAAATAACCTGCATATGCAAATTAAAAGGATGGAATCTTCCTCAAATTGAAGGAACCAATCCTTAGTGCAAAATTAGATGTGGAAAAAATGAACATGGAGTGTTGTTTTTGCTCAAGACACAGAAACACCAGGAAGATCACAACAAGAATCTGAATTTTGTTAGTATTTAGTACCATAAACAACAAAAAAGATAAGACATGTTTACGCAAACAAGAGATTAGGATGACTTGAAAATCCTATTCTCACATGGTCACACCTAGCCCAAATGAGAAAATTATCTTGTTAGCTATAACCACTAGTCAAAATGTTTAAATTCAAGTTAACGATAGCACAGTCATCTAGGTCATATTAAACCTCTTTTTAGTTAAATTAACAACAATGTGGAACTAAACTAGCTTCTTACATTTATGATTTTTGGTTTCAAGTTTATTCAGTATTTCAAGGATTGATAGCATGATTTGTCTTATCACAACGTCTAGTCATAAACTTTGTTAAGTTGTACTGATCAGGAAAAAAAAATCAATCTGCATCTTGTATGTTCTATTCTGTTATGAAATTTTTAATTGCTTTTAAAGTTTTAGCATTTGCTCTTGGAAATTCACGTTTCATGTTGATCCGGGGTTAATATCCGGTCAGCCAGGAAGCCAGCTCACCCTCTAAAAGTCAGGAGAAAAGCCAGGTCATCTGGTCAACAAAAGGTCCACATAGACAGCTATCGGGATCATCCGGGTAAAAACCCCGGTCGGGCAAGGATCAGCTCAACATCAGCGCTAATTCCACACATGGATCCGATCAAGGGCCAGCCGGTCGATCGGAAGAGTAAGAAGGAGATAACCAAATGGCCTACACCCCGATCAGCCGTATGTCAGAAGACCCGCTCCAACATCAACGACCAGTCGGCATAAGCTCGCCCGGTCGGACCCAGGTCGTTTCAAAGGCTAGGGCCGAATAGCCGGAATGAGATCGACCGATCGGCAACTCAAGACAAAGGTCCTCTGTCGCCTAGCATAACCGAAATGTCAGGGAATATTCTCCCAACTGACAAGCCTATC
>JBBPFQ010973700.1:0-11037 GCA_037974815.1 Kaempferia elegans
GGAGAATAATGGTAAAGTTTTCAAAACAAAAAAAAAAAAATGCATACCTTGAGCCTCTTTTCCCAATCTGAGCCATATAGCTCACAAAAAATATGCCCAGCCTTGAGAGAAAGAAGCGGAAACTCATTGAAGAAATCCACAATTCTATAGTTGAGACCATGAATCAATGTTATGCCATCAGAAAACAAATGTTTCTTAGACAATCATGAAAGCCTTACTTCAATTTACAAGCACTTAAGATCCAACACAGAGTAGGCCTCTCCCTTTTCTGGCCCTCCTTTACCTCACCCTCGATTAATCTTGGCACGCTGAAAAGAACAAATGCTGACCAGTATCTTCCCATCTCCTCCGGCTGAAAATTTCAAATTTTTAGGAGAAGCCAAATCAAATTGGGGTAAAAACACGAGAGAGACAGGAGGCGAATTACCGATCTAGTCTCCAATGACGTTGAGCTGACAAAAAACAAATTTTTTCCCTTTCTGAATACATCCACGGCGTCTCTCTTCACATACTCCCCAAGCGCCAACTCCTTTAGCTCAACCACAATCAATTCAGATAAACACGCACAAAATAGAACGCAATAATTGAATCATATACAATTCGTGGCAGCTCAAACCTGGCACAGATCCGCAAACCGAACGACGACTCCATCCGTCTCCTGCGGATCTGAAGAAGAAACCGGCGACGCGGGTTCCTCCATGCGCGCGGCACCGGCGCCGGGGCTCATCGGTTTAAATTTTTTGGTAAGCCAAACCCTAAAAGGCCGATCATGGACTGCTAAAGTGGGTGTGCAGGCGTCGCGGGAGCAATAAGACGGATCCAAGCAGGGGGAGCACGATAGATCGCGTGAGATTCCTGACTAGTGAACGGTCCAAATCTTTAACCGACGGGCCGAGGCAAATCCGGAAGTGTGATAGACGCGAGGACAGTGCCGAATAATCAATACTTCGCTGGCTTCCGTTCTCGAGCTCGGTTTCTCTGGTCCCTCGTCCTCTAATCTTTATCTATCGCTTTAACTTCGCTCTTGATTGCCCTCTTTCTTTTCCCCCCTTCTTGCTCCCTCGTGCGTCTCGGATTTCTTTTATATTTTATTTTTTTTTCCTTTCTTGTTGGAGGATGAAGATTAAGATGCCTTAATAGTCCCAGCTTTAGCGCGGGAAGATAGTTTCTGAGGCAGCTTCCAATGAAGACCATCCACGTGGACAATTCTCGTCCTTTTACCGCCAGGTGATAGAGAGGGCAAGCGCAAGCGGGACCCGGCTCAGGTCCACGACGACGGATCAGCGTATAAGGCTACTATAAGCCAACCTCTCCGGCGACTCTCCGGAGAGGTTGGCAGGGATACTCCCCGGCGACTCGCAGAGGACAGATAAGGTGACCAGCAGAAGAAAACATATTCGAACCCTCCGTCTAGAAAACTCTTAAGTCGAATCTCCGTTAGCTTATTCCAGATGCTGTGACGCCCCTTGTAAGTCGCGGGAGGAGTGGCGCCACATGACGGGATGCACAACAGGAACAACATCAACTTCACCGAACGTGACGAAACCAAACCCTCTTGAACGCTCTTCATCCTCGTCAAACACGATGTACGCTCTTAGCACCGGGCCAAAAGAGCTTGAATGCTCCCTATGCTTGGTCGCCGGAGTGCTCCAAGTAAAGTTGGCGATGAAGATCTTCACTTCCACGCTCCAGCTTCGGCGACATGCATGAAGCCCCCGCCATAGCTCCTATCTCCATCCGTGTGTTTTAGTAGTGCTTATATCGTTACCACAATAATTATATAACTACAGTGGTTTCTTGCATATTTACGATCAATTCATTTTGTATCATCTTATTCAGATGATACCGGACAAGCACACGCTTGTTGATTACTTCTTTGAAATTGGTACTTTCATTGAAGCAAGCATGAAATTGTAAGAGAAATATCAGAATGCAATGACAGAAGAATTGCTGAGTTGGGGATCTCTGCAACTACGAGTGAACTTTGTTCTTCCTAACGAAACTTGCCTTCCATCAGCCTTCCCTATTCCCTAATTAGCGGATCTTGTTGAGCTTGATTTTGTCTTGTTCAGTTCAACAGCCCGTGGGGCAGAGTAATCCAGTATCCATCTGAGATTTTATCCCTCGGTCCTAAAGGTTTTACGTATCCCCCTTGGGTTTGTTATGTTCTTGGCCCTTGAGTTTCTTGTGAAGCTTTTATCTATCAATTTGTGTTTTTCAGTTGTTAGAGCAAATCTATCTTCACCTTTGTCAGCTACACTAACTTCTGATTCAGTCCCGTTGTTATGTTCTAGGCCATCTTCTTCATCATTGGTGATTCTGTGGCAATCATTTTCCTTATAATTGGCAACATTAGTTTGCACACTTGCAAGTTTCTCCTTCCCTTTGGCTGCAAGAAATGCTTCAGGCTCACATCTCAATCGATTCTGAACTTTTTCTTCACGCCATTCAACTGCAGGCTGAAGCATTTCCTTCTCCCCCAAATCTACTGCCTCAGCAGACTCTTTCTTCAGTTTTTCTACGTCAGTCTTATCCTCGACAATTCGCTTTAATATTTCGTAACTCGTTTCAAATATTTCTCTTGTTTTCCGCTCATTCTTTAGTTCTTGAGCTGTGTTTGCTAGTAAGGTCTTCGTTCGCATTAATTCAACTTCGAGCCTCTTGTTCATCCGCTCGGCTCTACTCAACTTCTTTTCTAGCTCAAGCTCGTCAATCACGGATTTGACTGGAGCTGGAGTTCTTACTCTTTCCTGTTCTTTGTGCCTCCTTGTTGCGTGCTCTTTCAAGAGATGTCCGATTTCATCGTTAGCAGAATTCTTTTCAAGGACAAACTGATCCACCTGGACGAGGGCCTGGTCTAGCTTACAAGAAACCGCTGTAGCGAGAGAAACTACTGGTGATAGCTGCTTGTCGATTCCACCGAAGCGTATCAACATCTTGAGCAGCTCTTTCGATGACACCAAAAAACTTCGCAGCTCCTTCAAACAGTTGTTGCTTCCAGAAACCATTCCTGGGAAACATCTTTGAAGCTGCACAAGTGATGAATCGAATGCATTTGACATTAAAAAAAAATGATATTGTAGAAACAGTTATTGCAGCCTGTTTTCTAGTCCCGGTCTTGAATCTCAGTCGATCAACCTTAAACCTTGTGTAAAACCAACTATAACTACATGTGAAGTACTACTAGATTGTAGAGTGATTGTTATTGAACTGTAGAGAATATTATATGACTTTGATCTTCACAAAATTCTCGAAGGAAGAACATGGTTGCTTGCATCCGTTCCTAAGTTCACATAGTGCTATTAATCCCTTAGGTATCACTCGAAGGACCATAATCTATTAATCAAAACAACCACATGAACTTAAAATTTCAACGAACTTCTTAGAAAGTAAAGAACTGATACTAAGTAGCTTACCTCCATGGAGTTTGCCTCACTTGGCTCATTGCATATTCTATGGTAATTCCTCAATCCATGATCACCAACCTACAACACGACCATAAATTGAAGTTAGGGAAAATAAAAGAGAGGACAAATTAACAAGGAACCATATGATTACTTCTGTAATTAGGCTATGTGAAGGATTGAACTTCGATAGGTGATTTCTTATCTTCATATCAGATGGGAAATTCCTTTCATGCTGGTTCTTGTCAGTTATTGGTGAAGAAATGTAACTCAATGTACGAAGAGCATTTGCTAGTTTCCGAGCTGACACTGTCACTTGAGTATCCCTGGCACTGCCCTCCAATGAACGATACCAAGATGTTTCAGTAATGCCTGGTGCAAGACGCGAAGGTCTATTGTTCACTCTCCACAAGGAAACTGGAGTAGTTGATCTTCTCCTCCTTGCCACCAGAACTGGTCGTTTAATGCGGTAGTTCCTCGACATAGAAAATGACGAAGAACATGATGACCTGTACCTTGGCATTCTGCAATTGGTTTCTTTCTATTCCTAAAACCTTTTTTTTCTGAAAAAAAGAATGAAGAGGCACAGAACAAGGTTGAAACTTGTAAAGATATCGCAAATTCTAGAAAGAATGATGTCTGTATCTGAGATGGATAAATCCCAGAGGAGAATGGTTGAAACTCAGATAAAAACCTTAAAGAGGAATCGAATACAATACTAATAATTCTGCCAACGTTCTCTTTGAGGCAGAACCTTCTTCGTAAAGCAGAGGAATCGAAGAACTAAAGATGCGAGAACAAATCGAAAGGAACGAGAGGAGAAACAAACATACTTTGATCAAAAGGATGCGTCGTTTCCTTGATATGCCCGGTGAACCGTTAAAGATTGAATCTTGGGAACGGAACTGGAAATCCCATATTCCTCGAATTCTTTTCTTTCAGTTTCTTCCTCGGAACTCGTCGCCGGTCGCCCTTTAGATTCCTTCTCCGGCAGCAGCGCGGCGGCGGACGATGATTTATCGCAGAACGAGCGGAGAAGCGTAAAAAGACGGTCTCCGCCCTATAATATATAAAAATGCCAGTCAACTCCTTGGTTTAATCGAATCGTTTTCAGAAGAAAAAAATAATAATAACAGAAAAAACGATTCCCGCCGGGAAGAAGAAATTCCAACGCTGGCGCCTTTTTATTCTTCATAATCATCTAATAATCGTTTTTCAAATTTTTAATTATTGTTAAATGTTGGCGTCGGTCCATCGTCTTAAATATTTTTCTATTATGCCTATTTTGTCTTGATTTATTCTCTCACTAATTTGAATTAAATGTACATTTAAAGTCAACGAGTATCTTTAAATTGAATTATCGTTATAATGTTGCAAATTAAATAACTTTCTGAAAAAAAATCTCAAAGCTTAAAAAAAAGGCAAAAATTAAATGGGCATCCATCATTTATCTCTTCTATCAAATGAGAATCCCATTTTTTATTAAAATCAAATGAATGATCCTTTGCAACCCTTTTAAAGTGACATGTATAAAATACTCCTATAATATTTAATCATTCAATCGTGTAGAAATTAGCAACTAACTACATTATATTATTTAATCATGGTGATTTTATATTATTTTGAAATATATTACATTTCAAATGAACATTTAGCACATAGCTTTTCGACATGTAGCAGCTAACTTGTATAAGCTAGCTGATAGCTTCTACAATAGCACTGCATCCAAGAGTATTTTCGGAATAACGACGTTTATTTTTTTTAAAGGAGCGCTCACTTAAATTATTTTTTTTTAAAGGAAATGGAATATCAACATGATGTTTCTATTAATTTGGAATGCCTTTTTGATTTTTTTTTTTTTTTTTAAATACAAGGAAACAAACTTACGGCGTTTCTAAAGTTCTTATGGAAACGCTAGTTTTCACATCATAAACTTAAATCTATGATGTTCAAAAAGATGGAGCGATCAAAGTATAAGTAAACAACAAAATAAACAATACTTTGAACACCAAGTCACCTACTTTTATATGATTTATGAAACTCCAGTTTTCACATCATAAACCAACATGCTTATTACATGAACAACGGATACACTTTTTGATCCAATTCCTAAGTAAACTCATTGATAGCAAGCCTAGAGCATTTGTTATTGTGTATGTACATCTAACATTGCCTGAGGAAGCATAGAGCAATTCCTCTACTAAGTTTAACTTTATCCTTCTAAAAAAAGGGGAAGGAAAAACTTCACAGGTTAGGAGAACTTGCACCAAAAGCAAGCTTCTTATAAGAAAAGCAGATCCTATATCTTCACAAAAGCTCGGCGATTAAGGTCTAGTGAATGCCAATGAGCCTCAACTGACCAAAATCAAGGAACAGAGAGCAATTCAACACCCATTCTTTAGTTAGCAATCACAAAAAGAAACAAGAAAAAAATCATTGAAATCCGACTTTGCTCACCAGATTGTTCCGAGGCTCTTTCCAGTAGAATCCTTGAACAAGAACAGGCAAAATGTTGCAGCCTATGAGAATATACACCATGAGTGCATGCTTCCCCAGCCATTCCATAGCGAGCGTTGGCCTCCTGTAGCCAAACACATCAACCTGTAGGCATCAAAAACAGTTGAGTCTCAGAATTTGATCTCTTGTCTGATAAAGATAGAAATGTTGGGATATGGAAGAAAGGGAGTTTCTTTCTAACCAGCACATATGTTGCAGTGAACAGCATGCCTGCAGCCCCAGCAGTGATGCAGGTGTAACTTACTGTGTACAAAGACTTGTTGATATGCATTCCTATGAGAATAAAAGGTTTCAATTACAAAGTTGGACGTTTAAGTTTCAACCCAATCGAAATGGCGTTAAAAAATGATGAGTCTATACCAGTGGCTTCCATGATACAGGCCAATGTTAACAGAAACAATGAAGGAATAACCCAATGGATGATTCTATCATAGTGATGCTGCAACAACAGTCAGGGTGTCACACTGTGAACTCACATATGTTCTTGATGTGATCAGATGTAACAAGTAGTACCTTCATTTGTATAATTACGTGCCCAAATTGCAACCCGATCAAGCAAGTAACAATTGCCATGACAGAGCTGTATCATTAAATCAGTGCCATTATAAGTTCCCCAAAAATGAGTGTGGAAAGTGGACACTAGTGAAAATTAGGGAAGCGCATGCATGATGCAACTGCTGACCTGAGTAGTCCTTCAGGATCAAAAGGAGCTTGGCACCATGAAGGAGCATCAAAAGGAAGAGGGCCACTTGCCGGTGAATCAATGCTGCATTGCTGAAAAAAGATCATGGAACTAGAGGTGATCAAATAAAAGGGAAGGAAAACAGAAGGATTACTTCATGACACATAAGTGATGTAGGTGAATAAAACCTTGGTTCTTTCATAAACAGGGCGACGATGCAGATGTTGGATGCCTAGAATTTGGCGATCGATCATTCCCACAGCATTGCATGCAGGCCCTATGTCACCCCTCACCCCACACTTCACCTGGGTTTGAGGAAAGTGGATCCTAGCATGTGAAAAACAGATCTTGGAAATTTTATACAAGGAATATGACGAAATGATTCTTACTATGAAGGATTTGGTTGTGGAACCTTCAGACGTTATCTCGTATTGCCAATCAGGAACATGTAAACCATATAACAGAACCGTGTAAATGGCAGTAAGAATCAAGCACAGCAACCTACTCCAAAAGAAGTTGGATGTAAATGAAAATTGACTGGTCTATGGAGAAGCAATTTAAATCATTTTGGAGAACAAAAATCTCTTCTAGTTTTATTTTAATAATTAAAAAGATTCTATAGGATCATGAACTAAAATTGTTGTTCGAAAATGTTGCAGTTTTTAGCATACACTTACAATTGAAGTTTGCCTGGCCTAGATACTGAACTTTCAGAATTGATATTATCATCACTTTTGAGCCAGATTTCACACATAGCAGCAAACAAATAGGATACTGCAATTCTCTGCAATAAAGATCACTCTAATTGATCAAATCAATATAGCAGCATTAATTAGCAAAAATTCATACTTTGTACAAAGCATTTTAAAGCTTAATGAGTTCATAGCTGAAAAGGAATTAAATTTAGCTATGGTGGATATCCTACCTGAAGTACTCCCATCCATCTAATTTTCTGTATGTCCACTCCATATGTTAAATTGTGAAGACCATGAAAATATCCACCTACACTCAATGCAATAACATCATATGAACAATCTACATATATGAATAATCTATTTAGGCATGCAAAAAGAAAGAGTTGTATACCTTGGACAAAAAGACCTACAAAAAACAGCTTTGAGGCTCTAAGTATCGCCTTCTTGGTTGCGACAACTTTGTTTGGGACTCTCTGAACAAAAATTTGAAGGTAGATAGCATGTTTTTGTATTAAAAAAAACTGACTTTGATTCTTTAACACACAGTAATTACTAAGCAAACTTATTTTTCAATTTACAGAAATTGAAGCTTCAAACCAAAGAAAGGATTAGGAATTTTGTGAAACTGCATGGCTTACCTTATATGCGAGGGAAAGTGCAACTCCCACTATAAACAAGAAAAATGGCATGACAAAATCAGCAAGTGCAATGCCATTCCAAGGAGAATGATCGATGGCAGGAAGAAATCCTCCAGAATAATCTACAAATATCATGAGCTGCATAAAGAGATTTGTTGGTCATTAGTCATTACTGTCATTAAACAAATTTATGTATATGGCATGACAGAACAGAGAAAAAAGATATCTGATAATAAGAATGATTTAGTCAAAATTAGAGTAAGTTTATATAATACAGAGGAGAACACTGACTTTAAGTCTGTTTCTTGATAATTTGGTAAGAAATGTATAGTGTGCGAAGGGAAGATGATCTGAGTGCAAGTGTGTGCAGTATTTCAGTAAATTCAGAATTGGCTTTAAAAAACTAAATTATTTGTTAAACACAAAACTTCCTTCTTTTGCTGGCAAAATAGGCCATGTTTGTGTAGTTTAGTAGCATTCTTCTTTTCACAAGTCTGCAAATGAAGAAGGAACAGTTGACCCTACAGCAATGGAGCAGCGGCAGTAAACCTACACTACTGAAATTACTCAAAGGGTTTTGATAGAAAAAAAAAATCAACAAATAAATGGTACAGCAATGTGAAGGACATACTAAGCATTATTATCAATCGACACTGCAAATCCTCAAGAAATAAAATCAGAAGGTTATACAAGACAAAATGTTAGGACTGTCAGATTATGTGTTTCTTACTGAAGGTGAGTGTGCCATGAAGCAAGGGACAGCCACAACTGATAATTTAGGTGAAATGTGACATCAAACTGAAGATGAAGACTCCTCATTTAATATTTTATCTTTAGTGACATAAGTATGATTCAGAATAATAATAGTTGATGAATTAAAGTACATTTATGGTTATTCAAATTTAAATATTTATCTGCTCTGATTTATGTGCTCTCTCTAAACTACAGTTTGGCTTTGTCTCACCAACGTACTCTGTCCTTTTACTCCTTTTTTATTTGGAGGAAAGAAAATAACAGAAGTGAGATAAAATGGATTAAAGTGAAGAGAAAAGAAAATAAATGCATTATGTTCTTCCAAATTCAACTCATTTTATTTCTATCCGAATAACCAAAAATGCAATTCTAGTACTCTAAACAGTGCAATATCTAATATCTATGAGACAGTAAATCCGTAAATCAGTCGGCAATTCTAATTTATTTTTTTTCAAAACATTTTTAAAAAAAGAAACTTTTTGTTCAGTATCCCGACTAGAATGAAAAAAAAAAAAAATCAGATTAAGGAACAAAGAAAAAAAAAGCGAGGCAATAAAACGAGAATATAGTTTTATCGATCAAATCAAATCAAATCCATAGGATTCGATTGAATGACAAACTTATTAAATTTATTTTTTTTAAAAAAAACATATCAAAAATAGTAAATCTTAGAAAATTTTCTTCCCCTACAATTTCAAAAATGCAGGAACAGCTGTGATAACTCCAAAAATTAACATTATGTTTTAATTATCTTTCTTAGTAAATCAGTAATGGAAGGAAGAAGAAAAAAACAGGGGAGCCCAAAAAGGAAACAATGTGGATCTGAAGGTGTGTTTACCGCGACGGTGAGTCCCCGGAATACGTCGAGAGAGACGAGGCGGTTCCTCGTGGCGAAGGCGGATGCGGAAGGTTTATCCTCCTTCAGAGAGGCATCGCGACCGGCCTCTAGGTCCTCCGGCGCCTGAGAAGCGGCGGTGGCGGCTGCGGCGGCTTTCTCTTCTCCCTTAATGAGTTCATACGCCCCCATCTCGCTCGATTGATGTCTTTCTTCCCACTGAAAACGTAAGAAGAGGAGAAGAGGAAGAAGCGAGGGACAAATCTCTCTTTCTCTTTCTCTTCTACTTGCGTTACAGATGGATGGAACGGTGTATTTGAAGCGCCGTGTCGTCTGCTATTTATAGGAAAGGAAGAAGAAGCTTTCACGAGGAAAATTATTCTATAAATAAATAATATTACGCTTTACCAAATCAGCCGTAAAATTAGAAACTCTGATTTTTAAATAAAAATTAAATATTTAATTTCCTTTTAAAATAAAGATGGTTATTAATCAATCTCAATGATAAAGGTAAAGTGAACAGATGGTGCTTTGTTTTTTTTTTTAATTCTTACAGATTACATACATTTAAACAAAAAGTTAAATTATAAGTGAGCATGTAAACAAGACTAATAAAATGATAAAGTGCTGAAAATAATAATAAAATAGATAAAACACACGCTAGAAATATAATATTATAGTATGGAATAGGTGATCACTATTTAGAGTAAATATTATAATAAAATGATATATATTCTTAAGTAGGTGCCATCTAATTAAGTAAATTTTTAATATAAATTGCATCCTAAATTTAGAGAAACTCTTAAAAATGCAATTAGTTAAAGATAAAATAGGTTTTAATTCTATATTGATTTTAATAAATGATCGTTAATGAATAAATTTTGCACACATGTATATGGTATGTGTGTATATAATAGGTTTAATTACATCAAATTTTTACATCTAGTAAAATATTTCACAAAGATGGTGTATTTTGTTTTTTTATGTTTTTTTTTACAATTTACGGAATAGTAAATTTATTATTTTATAATATATTAATTATACTTATATAAAATATAAATTATGTTTGTAATGACAGCCGACCAAGTCTGTCTTTCCCAACTTAGGAAGGGGATTATTATTATTTTTTATTTATCTTAATCGGCAAAGAATATTCAATTTATATTAATTAATTATCAAATTGATCAGTTCAACTTAATAGAAATTTTTTATCAATCATCAAAATAAATAGATAAATATTCACGGCAAAAAATCAATCAGTCTAACATTCTTATATCAATCATCTATATAAATAAAAAAAAAAACTATCATCAAATCTATCTAACCTGAAACTTCACCCTTAAATACCTAACAAATTAAGAATGTCGTTATCTGTCTTTGCCTCAGCTAGGGCAATTGGCCCAACGGTAGGACATTGTATTACTTTGTAGGTGTTTATAAAGATTAAGATGTGTTTGCTTTAATTAAATATGTGGGAAAAAAACATTCAATAAAAAAGTTTAATATTTTTTTC
>JBBPFQ010973914.1:0-11036 GCA_037974815.1 Kaempferia elegans
TCTAAAAGGACCATCCTTGTCTAGTTCAAATGAACTAGACTTGATCTAAATCAAATGAACATTTGGTTTAAATGAACTAAAACAATTCATTTACTAGAAACAATTCTCACTTTGTTATTATTATTATTATTTAAATCAACGGAACCTAAAGCTTCGTCTTTCTTCTCTTTCGCTGTCACCCACACCTTTTTCTGTCGTCCATAAAAAGCAGTTGCTGCTGCCGACTCTTCTCCGCCGGTATGCAGTTGCCGGCCACAGGAGGTAACCGCGACTCAATCGCGGTCTTCGCGACAATTGCTCGTGACCCATCGCTGACTCGAGGAAATTGTGACACATAGTTGCGATTTCATTGGTTGTGCATGACACGCCATCGGCTAGGGTCCACGATGGTGCCGCCATCTTGTCTTTCGTGGCTACTGGTGGCCGATCGCGACAAAGTCGCGATTTCGCTCGGCAAAGGTAAACATGACGGAGACAAACATCGTCCATGATAAGTGGATCGACAGCGAACAGAGGCCTAGAAGGTATACACAGGGTAAAGTTTCATGCTCTCAGAACTGCTATCGCTTTGATACCATTGTTAATGTTCTAAAGCATGCAATACAGAAATACAAAACCTGAAAAAACTCACAGTGATCTCTCATAGTAGATCTTGATCTTCGCTTGTCGTCAGAAGAACGATCACGAACGAATCGGAAAACTCTTCAAAATTCACAAACCAAATCCCTCTCTTGTGGATGGACAAACCAACCTTGAATGTTCTTCTTCTCTCTTCCTCGTGCATAAAGATGAACCTTCCACAGAGAAATTTCACAGACGGGATGTACCCTTTCTCTTGATCTTGCACAGACCTCAAACGCAACTTGTCTCGTTGGATTCTCCATCCCCTTTGGCTTGGACGCTCTTTTATAGGAAGAAGATGACTCTTCCTCTTCCTCTATTAATGGAGGTAGGTGAAAGGTTTCCTCATAAAGGAGGAAGATGAAGGAGAGGCATCCTTTCATCTTCGTAACTCCTACACGTTTAAAGTACTTCATTAAAGAGTTGATTTTCTCAACATAAGATTATTCCTAAGAGGCATTTTGTTTCATGTTTCAATTTTTGCATTGTGTTTTCAAGTAAAAAAACACAATGCTTAATTTGTCTCATGTCTCAATGAAACTTCATTCTTCCAATGATTTCGCAGCACTTGTTATGTTGTCTCATTTCACATTGTCATGATCCAATCATATTGCAAGTGTAACTTGATTACATGACAATTTGGTTCCATCATATTTTATGAATCTTTGTAGAAACCAAACCAAATGAAATACTAAGTTGTGGAAATAATGAGTTTCTCATCACAGATGATTATTAATTTTCATTTAAGATTTCTTTATGAGCCTTGCATATTTTATTGAAATTCTACTCTCTAACTAATTTCCAAAGACCAAAAATTTTGTTTGGGATCTGAGAGCACATTTATGCAGGTATCTCTCCATGCTGGTGCAAAGGTTTATTATCCTCTTCAGAAGGTTATAGATGATAGGTGCATCATCATCAACAACAATAGGCCATCTTTAAATATCCAAGATTGTATTTATGCAAATGATAGGACATTCAGAGCCCATTCTAAATCTATGCATTCTTTAGTTGTGGAAAGACCTCAGGGATCCTTGGATTCCTCCATTCTCTCTCCATACCCTGAAGCATCTGATGATATAGTGAGTGGGTTCCAGAATGAGTACTTTGACAATTTGCCAGATAGCAGTAATTACTCTGAGAGTTATGGTTTGTATCCAGTTGGTGGAAACTTACTTGAGCCTGAAGTTTTCCCCAACAAACATGAAGGAGCTCTTGCCAATAATTTAGAAGTGGCTAATAAGGGATTCTCAGATATTAAAGAAAATGTTGAGGATATTATAATTGGAATCAATCAATCTGTCGACTCATCATTAAAAAAAGCAGAAGATGCTGTCCAGAGCACTTTCAGCACACTTAAGATATCTGCTTCTGATACAGTTGGAAGCTTTACAAAATCAATTGATAGCACTTTGAGTAACTTTCTCTCTTCCGTGTCCATCTCCAAAGATCAAGCTAGTAATAATTTGAAGGAAAGTGTGTATGGAGCAGGTAGTGTAGCTATTGACATCCTGAGGCGAGCAGTTATTGTGCTGGAGGATTCTTTGGGAAATGCAGGATCATTTCTTGTATATTCTTATGGAACAGCAAAGTCATTGCTTCCTCCATACATTAATGAGGTACTAAGCTTGTCAGAGGAGAAAGCTAAGCAAATTGTAGAGCCTGTTGGAGCTGCTTTTCAGAAGGTGCGTTGCTAGACAGTGATTGAATCACTTCTCAATATTTGTTTTCATGAGGGCTCATGTATAACTCTAACCAGTGTAACCACTGGTTGTATGATGCAGGCTTTTGTGGTTATTGAAGGATTAGAGAGAAATTTTGGTTTAGATCCTAATGATCCAATTGTCCAGTTTTTAGTTCTCCTTGGCAGCTCAGTCGCCATAGGGTAATTTCAACCTTTTCGTCTGAGAAATTCTTGATCATTTTTTATTCATGCAAATTCCTTTTGCAGTACATCTTATTGGGTTTTCACATATGGTGGATACTCTGGTGACTTAACTCCTGAAACGACTTTTGAGCTTTTACGAGATGGGAAGGATGCTGTGCTTATTGATGTCCGGCCTGAGGCAAGCGACTGTAAATTTCAAGAGCCTTTTTCTTTGTTCTGTTATTTCAGATAGGATTTAGGTCCTGTTGTAGTTTTACAATGTTGGTTATTTTGTATTCAGTCCATTTCAGGGTGGTATTTTTCTTTATGGATCACTTGTTTTTGATTAAAGCCGTTTTCTCATGCAATGATAAAGGGGCACAATTTTGATTTGATTTTATGGAATATATAAGAGAAATAATCTTCGTCACAAACGGAGTAAATATTTCTGGTTAATGTGGTTTATGTAGGAAATAAGGGAGAAAGATGGCGTTCCTGATTTGCGGAGAGGGGCTAGGTCTAAATATACTAGTGTAATTCTCCCTAAGGTATGTTGAAACTTCTTCCACTTCTTTTCTTCGATGGGTGAGAGTAAATCTTACTCATTACCATAGTATGCTTCCATTTTACCCTCAGATTGATGGCTCAGTTAGGAAACTGCTGAAGGGTGGGAGAGATGTTGATTATTCTTTAACTGCTGTTGTCATCCGCAACTTGAAGAATGTTAATGTACATGACTTTTAGTGATAACCATTGACAACATTAAGTAATTCTTTTGTTTCTATCAAAATTTGTAGTGATCTTAGTTCATTTAAATGTAGAAAGAGTCAAAGGTCATTGTTATGGATGCTAATGGGGGTCATTCTAAAGCCATTGCTAGATCATTGAAGAAACTTGGTGTAAAGGCAAGTGTTAAAGCAATGCTTTAACTTGACAATTGTTGCTTTCTGTTGTTATCAACTTTTGTAATTGACCCATTTGCCAAATAGAATCCTTATATGGTTCAAGGTGGATTCGAATCTTGGGTCAAGAATGGTCTTCGTACTAAAGAGCTAAAGCCTGAGACCGCATTAACTCTACTGAATGAGGTTTGCTTTTGTTTTGTCACTGACGAAACCATGGGTTTTGTTATTTATAAATGGTTTGTAAGTTAATATTACAATGCTTGTCTCTAATATTTTTGGATGAACATCCGTAAGTCTGAATTTCAACAGCTTCTACATGCATATATTTTAATCCCAAAATTAGGAGATATCACTCAAGAACTTGATGGTAGCCCCATTAAATGTGCAAGTATTCACAGATTTCATGTGAAATATGTGCAGGACGCTGAGGCAATCATCGAGGATCTCAAACCTACCCCAACACTAGTAATAGGATATCTCTTGGTATAAAGCCTTCATTGCACTATTCCTTGTATCTTATTATCTAAGCTTAGAATTTTGGCATTATTTTAGTTTGCGTGCTCAATGACCCAGCATACTTAATAAAAGCAAATTATCATTGACAATTCCACTCATATGTTTCTTTTGGTATATTTCAAATGCTTTATTGTTCATCCAAGCAGGCAGATAACTAATTTATATGTTGTTGAACAGGGAGTTTCTGCAGCCATCTATGCCTTCTCAGGTAAGCAGTTTGAAAGAAATGAGAATATTTTCTATTGCCGTTATGAGAGTTGTTGGAATCAGTGTTATCGTACCCTATGAACTAACAAACAAAGAAAGGTATTGTTGGTTGACAGGCAATTTTCTTGTCCTGGCAATGGACACAATCATGATTGAACTATATGAATTTTGGAAAATCTAGTCTAGTTAGGTGATGATTCTGGCATGATTGATACTCCCCATCTGAAACCAAATATCCATTGATCATTATGGCATCAATACATGTTGACTTCAGTTTCATGCTTACAGCTAAGTATATACTTTGCAGAGTGGGAGAAGACACTACAGATAATTGGTATCATCGGCCTTGGCCAGGTACCAATGTTTTCAAATGGTTTACATGCAACCCATATTATAATTATTTGCGGAATCTAGTTGATAACTTTTTTGATGGATTAAATTTCATACGGGCCCCAATCCACTCTATGCAGCAAAGCTACCTTTTCTGGATATGTTGCCAATTTTTGCTGTCCATTTAATGTTAAGGTATTTTTGGCGAGGAATTACAGAATTGATGCTAACTAATAGAGGCACAACAGTTATATAATATCTACACCATCTGGACCATTATAGGTTAACGCAATCAAATTTTCATGTGTGACTTATTTCGAGATCCAATCACACTTCTTAAACATAATTGAACAAGGTGAAAAAAGGCATAGAGGCCTTGAAGGCAACTTGCATGTTATGTTAAGTGGTAAATTAATTAGGAATTTAGTTAACTAGGTAGTCCCCACTACTTATGCATCATACATCATTGTGATATTATGATTTGATTTTGTAAATACATGGTATTTATGATTAAGCGTCTAATATTTACATTTAGGTTCCCAAAACTTCCCTTATGATCACTAAAAAATATTATGAAAACTAGCTTGTTAGTATATTAGGAGCTTTTATGGATTTGGTTAGCAAATTTGTTGATTGATCATTGAAAGGTAATAAACAATGTGAGAATTTATTGTATTGCACTCATTTTGAAGAAGTGGATCAATTTTTATTATTGCCTTTTATCAAAAGATGCAAAAATATACTTGATGCTGCATGCACATTTTGATTATGACAATATATAGGTTTTATAGGAGCATGTCTCAAATTTGTTATCAACTCAGATAAACTTATTTTCTTTCAATCCATCTAACAATTTGCATTTTGTTTTCTCAAGAAATTAAATTAGCTCAAGGACACAACTACCTATCTTGCTCTTCTATTAGTGATAAAGCATGCTTACCCACAATCAAAATGTGACCTTGATCGTTATCCGATTGAATCGACTGATGTAAGATTGAGTTGACTAGAAGGATTTTGAGTCAAATGAAGAATAAAGAGACATTGTGGATAAAATTTCAATATTATTTGTTTTTGGTCAAATGTGAAAGATTTAAATTGACTGAACAGTTAGGACTATAAATAGGGGAGCAAAGCAACCTCGAAGGACACACACTTATACTCTAATTCTTCATTTGTTAGTTTTATTTTCATGCTCAAAGGTGCTCTCGATGACTTGAAAGACCTTTGTACCCTTGAAAGATTATTCTTTTACCTACTGTTGTTATATTTTTCTCTTGTGCTTTAATTCCTATTTATTTGTAAAAGAGAAAAGTAAAATATTTTTGTACGAGATTTCTTTACCTCTTGTAAGGAAACATTTTTCTTTATAAGGGATTTTCAAAGAGTGATCCACCTAACAAGTTCGTAGGCCATAGAGTAGAACTTAGAGTGCGGACCACATCATAGCCTTTTTAAAATTTATCTTATTTTTGTTGTGCACTAACAAAAATTAACATTATTTTTGTGCTAACATATTATATAAGCCTTGCATTTGCATGAGCAACATGAAATTTTTATGTACAAGTTTGTGTCTATTCACTCTCTCTAGTCGCACATAGATCCAAACAAGCTTTCCTAAAGCACTATCATAATGTTCAATTGAAAGCATTTCTTTAAATTCTCGACTCGTGCTAGAATTTTAGTCTTTGACTAGAACAATATTATTTTGATGTCGTGTTAACGTTTTGATATATGGTGTTGACGATGAATTAGAGGCGGAAAGAAGGAAACGAAGATGAAAAAAATAAGTTAAGACAACTATATAGTTAAATTCAAACTTAGACTTAAGACTTAATATTTCATTAGGAATGATACAAGTTTGACAATATCTTGTATGAATACAAAATACCCTAAAAATTAAATAATAACATTATCTTAATTCATTTTGACTTGTGTTGTAACATGTCGAAGGGCGCTAACTTATTGACATGACAGAAGACATTGTCTATAACTAATAGTATTGATTTTCAACAATTTATTGAAATGATATATTTTGACCGTGCCACTTGGCACGGTACAAATTTTTAACCATGCTATAAAATAAATAATGTCTGTTGTTATAAATTAAGTTATTTCAACTTATAGCCTTTTGTACCTTCCTAGATGGATTAATGGCACCCTTAGTCTTTACATCAATGTGACAATTAAATCCATAGGAATATGCTTATCTATATTAAGAAAATATATCTAGTCATTAGATGGACTGAAATGCTTCCTATGAAATTATTACTAGTTATGTAATCCATATAGATAAAAAAAAAAATTCACTTTCTAGGTAAAGAGGTAAGATAAAACAGATTGCTTTTAGATCTTCATGAACTGATGGAGAGCAAGATTCTGCATTTACGAAACCGTGCTCTAGGTAGTGCTTCAAACCTTACAAGGACTTCTGAAGTTTTTGTTGGCAAACCACGCTCCACCCGAGCAATAAACCTTGAAGGTTGTTCTATGTATACTTCTTCTTAATGACGCGATGGAGGCGTCTCGTCCTTATAGTATCCGACTAATGTAATTGGTAGAACAATATCCTTCGTAGTGATTTGCACTAGTATTCTTTTAGTTCTTCATTTTATAACTTAACAACCTTCTTAACTGTGCATTAATTTTTTTGCTTTGGTGATCCGCTAACATGCTCTTCTACATATTTGGTAGAGTCTCTATCGGAGGGTGGCTTCATATGAGAATTCAGAGGACTTGAAGAAAGATGTTAGGTGAACTCGATACTTGCGCTCTTCTGATATTTATGTCGATAATAACGGGTTCACGGCTATCGTCAAGCAATACTACGAATGACTGCATCAGATTAATGCTTCAATCCATTTCATTTCAGATTGTTGCTATCGCCTTTGCAATTGGGAGCTCAAGCATTCTCTCGGACTGCTTCAATGTTAGAGCCAAAGAAAATTGGCCTACCGCTGTCCCCTTCATCGACCGCCGTCCGCGACCGGGTAGTGCAAGCAGCCGCTAAACACGAATCACAACCATCTGATACTGAGGAACCGCTGGGACTACCAAAAGAGTCACTGGTTCAGCCAAGTGAGAACCAAGCATGACATTTTTTTTTGCGTATGTATTTAGCGATCGATCGACCGACGAACATGTAAGCTTAATCTCAATGTTGTTTCTCCTACCTGCAATTTGAAATACCTACCATGACCATTTGAATGTGCAGAGGATTTATTGAATTATAGAGATCGAGGAACTAAACCAAAAGAAGAAAGTTTTGGCAGCTGGGAGTGATGCAACACAGACCTACGCTGCCAAATTCTACCAACTTAAAGCCGACTAATTAGCCCACTGATTCTCATGATCAGACAGTGGATCTCGAATCAAACTAATGGGGGAAAATTGGCTCTGGTGAACCTGCAGTTGCGCCTGATCTCGCCAAAGTTTCCCGTCAGCACCCCGATGGTCCCCATCCGGTTCATCGAGTTGGCGAAGAAGCGCCGGAAGTCTCTGAAGCTGCGGGCATACTCGTCAGCTATGCGCACGCCGTCCCTCGACGCGGTGAACTGCTGGTCGATCCCCAGCACGGCCGTGTTGTTCAACACGTTCGCGTAGTAGGAGTTGGAGAAGTTGTAGCTGGCACCGGTGGTCGGGTTGAGGAACACGGTCGGCTCTAGCCGGTTGCGCCTCGGCTTGTACGGGCACGTCGCCGCCAACTGGCGAACGAACCGGCAGTCCATTGCGGCGTCGGGCAGGCCGGTGTTGTTGTAGTTGTAGATTCTGTAGTGGACGTAGTGGCAGTGCGCCACCCCCATCGTGTGCGCTCCTGTTCATGGATCGCCGGCGTTTAGTGCTTAATTACGCACAGTGATGAATCGTGTACAGAGTATGTATGTATGTATCGTGTACCGAGCAGAGTGCCGAGGTCGAGCACGTCGAGGCCGCGAGAGCTGAAGTATGCGACCGCGTCGTCCCACGAAATGGTCGGCGGCGGCAGATCGACGTCGGAGACGTTGGAGGTGGCACCGTCTCTCCTGCCAGTGAAAACAGGGTAATGCCACCCTCCGGCCAGGGCGACCGCGTCCCGGGCGGCGAGATGGAGTATGTCAGAGCAAGAGACGATTCCAGGGCACTCAGACTCCATCTCCTGCTTGATATTGTCGATGAGCTCGAATCCCCGGAGCCCTTTGTTCTGATCGGCCATCTTCTCCGATCGCTCCCCGTCCAGCAGAATCGAAGCGTCACAACCCTGCACGATCACGATTGGTCTATTGGTTTAGTCGATTAATTAATTAAGGTGCGTAATCTTATTAAGCAGTCGTTTATTTAATTAGCTGTACCGTGATGAAGCAGTCGGAGTAGACGAGGCGGAGGAGGGCGGCGGTGATGGACGGATCGAGCTCCCACGCCGCCCGGACCAAATTTCGGATGTTTGTCTCCGCCCTGGTGCAGGTGGTGTTCTTGGCGTAGTAGCTGAAGGCGAGGCCATTGACGTCTTGTCTGGTGGGCTGGCCCTGTGCTTCATCGACGCAGCAGCTCGCCCAGAGGCTGAGCACCACCACCGCGGCCGCCAACCAGTAGCACCGCCGCATATCTATATCTATCTATATATATGTAGCTCTGTTGCATTGGCTCACTGGAATGGCTGCAGGCCATTTATAGGGCGCGGTCGGCCGGGGATCGGTGGCGGAGAGATCAGATGGATGCGCATCAACAGTGGTGGTGCTGCTTTGGTAGATCCAAGGAGATTTGGTAGATCCGATGAGCGGGCGAGGGTAGCTAAATTTTACTGATCAGATGAGGGCAAATCGACATTGGGAGCAGCGTAAGGTTGAGATCGAGGTACGTAGAAAGTAAAATGTAGATCGGAGGTTGCGGCGGCGGCACTCCAATGGCCCGTGCATGCCGGCGATTGGGAAGGTCGCGCCCGGCGCATGCAGAGAGTCAGATATATAGATCAGCCTCTCTCCGTGTAAATAGAAATAATAAATATATAATATAGTATTAATGTTATTAATATGGATGTGTTAAATCCTATCTGAGGCTAGTTGAGGTATTTTATACCGGTTAAAAATGGATCCGAAAACTTATTAATACAACCCCTTATGCATGCTAATTACGTTATCAATGCGTCCCCTCGGGGCGGTGCGATGGTTAAGATATAAGAGATTACCACATGAGGTTTAGAGGTCGAAACTCGGCGCATCCGAACATAAATCTCCCCCATGCTTTAACCATTTGCACTTATGGCTAGTAGCCACTCGTGATTTATCTCCTTTGTGTTGGCCTGAGGATGGGTTGACGGATGCGCTGGGGGTAAGCGAATCGCCTTTTGCCAAGCTATTGCGACAGCCATGACTTAAGAAAAAATTAACCAAGCTGAGAACCTGAGGTGACTGACCTAGGGTAAATCAAAAAATATTCACCATAGTCTCGGGATATAAATGCATCACTTAGTATCACTTAGTTGTGAGTTCCATTTGAAAAAAAATCTCTACAAATGCATCGTAGTTGGCAAGCGAACCATGAGTACTTGGGATATAACTTAGTTTCTTACCGTTGCACCATAGTCTCGGGGATTGTAGCAGTTTTGACTAGTTATAATGTGTAGAAGTTATTCTATAGTTATTATAATATATAACACTTAGTGGCAAAAGACAATTCATTCGCCCTAGCTCCTCCGTCAGCCCCTTCCCAAGCCTCCCAAGCCAACAGAGAAGAGGTAAATCACATGTGACTACAAACCTTAGCTTGTTAAATAGCATATGGGGGAGGACAAACAACCGACTACTAACCAAGATATAACCCTCAAACCTCATGGTGACAAGACCATCATACGCTAACTAACTCTTCATCCCAATAGGATAATGTGTAACACCTATACAACTCTTGTTTGAGTGTTGTTGCATCTACCACTAATTTAAAGTGATTTTTGATTACTTTTAGATAATTTTGATAAAATTTAAATATTTTTTATTAAGTTGGTAAAAAAAATATTTTGATATAATAGTATTTAATTTAAAGTTTTAGATTTATTATTTAACATTTTAAAATTTAGCTACAACTGTGTAGTAACTATCGATAAATACTACAATGTGTATTGACTATTTGGTAGCTACTACAACATAAAAAAAAAAATTATCTATTTCACTTTAATCAAACTAAATCCTAAATTTTAAATAGTAAATCTTATCAGCTGCATAGTAACTTCTACACATTTTACAAATTACAAAATAAATTATATATATATATATATTGTAACAATCACTCGGTAGTTACTATAAAAACTGATAGGATGTCCTTTGAATTTTTTTTTTAAAGGATGCCTTTTTAACTATTTGCATAATTTGAAATGCTATTTTGATTTTTTATCCAAATATATTTACTTAAGTCTTTTTAAATAAGAAATATTATATATAAAACTACTTTTAAAGATGGTTGGATAATTAATTATTTTGATAATATATAATTAATTATTGGTCATATTTAACTGAAGATGTTTTATGATTTAAATATATACTTAGTTTCGTTTGAATTTATGTTACAAAATAAAAGAAAAGCTAGGTAAAAACTAGTTTTCATGAGTTTTTAGTGTTGATTGCCAC
>JBBPFQ010974024.1:0-11034 GCA_037974815.1 Kaempferia elegans
GGTTAAACAAGTTTGAGTATCATGTGTGTGGGTTGACATCTTTTTTCTAGCATCTTTTCTTCTTGACTTTGTTCTATTGTCATCATCTTTTTCTCTTCACCCTTTGTGCATGTCGATATGCATGTCATCCCTCTAGTTTTATGAATTTATACCGGATAGAGAGAGTTAAACAAATTTCGGTGTCATATGTTTGGTTCTTTTCACCTAGATTGCAACCCTAGATTTGACTACAGTTATTTATTTAGTTAACTTTGATTCTTTTGTAAAAGAAACACCCCCCTCGAATTCGGAATAAATGAACGAATATCATACATGATAGCTAATGAATGGGTAATAATGAAAACAAACCTAAGAATATTCCACCTTGATGAGATTTGCATGATAAAATCATTGAAATTTATTTTCTATAATTTCTATCATTCGTGCACGATGATACCCTTTTTTTTTTCTCTACATGTGACACCTTAGTTTAGTTTTGCAGGATGTGTTGTGGGTCAAAGGGTCTTTATAAGTTTCGATGAGTAAGGTATTTTAGCTTGACTTAAGCATTTTGAACCAATGGTTGAGCCTAACAAGGTAGTCAAATCAAATATCACACATATATGGGTCATGACAATTGGTATCAGATCAAACCTCATATTATGTAAGTGCGATTAAGTGTTATAAAGGATTCTCATATGATGATAGAGCTCAAGGTTTGGAATCTTGTTCCAACCTACGGTTTTGGTCCCTGGTCAGAATGAGATTGTGTCGGTGCCATGCTGGCTGTACTGACACAGTGCTGGAGGCACTGAGGAGGAGATGAATAACTTGGGAAGAGAGGAAGAGGTAAAAGATCAAAGATTGAGTCTTACCGCCTCATGCCACAAAATCAACAAAGAAGAAATGGAACAACATTGGGATGTTGTGGAAAGGATTGAGGAAGTGAAGAAGGGAAGGTAGAATACTAAAAAATGTGAAGCAAAGAAGGTTAGGGTTTGGTAGGGAAGTGAAAAAGTGAAGGCAACACATGCTTTGCCTGATTCTTCTTCTCTTTTTCAATTTCGCTTGCCCCTGGTTCCTCTTTTTTGGTAAATGAGGAGGTTAAGGTCCTTAAACAAAGTGGTTGTTGTTTCACTTTTGTTGCTGAATCAAGTTAGGAACTTCAAGCAAAATGTTTGTTGTGTGACATCCGTCGCAGAAGTGGTTCCGATCAGATTTGTTATCTTGAGTTGTTTCCCATGCCAGTTGGTTTGAATGAAATGTTTTACCCATGCCGATTGACACGATACAATATTTTTACTCCATGATAGAGTCACCATTGGTCCTCATTTCTCAGAAATTGGAATGATTCTAGTGAATGACTTGGACATTGGGCGTTAATGCGGATGTCAAGATCTAAGTGTGAGAAATTCTGGGCTAATAAGTGGGTTCATAAGCTTAGGTGTTTGAGCTACTTTTAACTTGAGTTTAAACATTTTGAGTCAGTAGAGGTCTAGAAATTAATGAGTTAATTTATACAGGTAGCTTCTAGATGTGGCATTTATACTATGATATATTTTTTTACCATGGATTTATCTGTCTTGCTCTTAAGTTCATCTAATATTGCTGTTTCTTGTATTCTTTCACTCAACATTATCAATCAATTAGCCATTGCATGCTCATGGTAATTGTCTTTTTCTATGTCATGATGATGCATTTTTGCAATTTGGACTATTTTCCTGTGTGCAAGATAGCCGACTCCACCTAGTGAGGTACAACTTGGTTGTTGTTGTTTCTTGTGTAAAATCACCAATAAAAAATCATAGCTGTTATATTATTTTTTTTCTTTGATATGATTGAGATGATTTTCACTTCATCTCTCTTGAAATGACCCTTGGTGATGCCTATTCAAGTTTAACGCTACACTTCATTTTTGAGCAATCTCTTAGAATAATTTTTGGGATATGATAACTACTATGCATTCACTTTACACTCTTGATTGTTTATGTGTCTCTAGTTATTTTCTTGTATCTAATTTTTCTTGGCATCCTTTCAGTTCAACTTGTGCCTGGTACGGAACTTGTTGTTGAACCAAAGAGACGGAAAAATGACGTGCTTACACACCAGAGTGTTCAAAAGCAAAATTCAAGAAGAGAACCAAGGATGAAGGCACTTTTACGTGTACAGGCAGAAAAAAGCAAATATGTGCATAAAATCAAGTTCAAAGATATTGATGTTTTGGTGTTTCTAAGTTATATTGCATTTGTACATCCAGAAACGGCTACGAAGTTTTCATTAGAAAATCTACAATTAGCAACAGTTATACCCAAAATATGGCTTAAGGAGATTTCACAAAACAGTAATGCTATTCCTGAGAGAAGAGTAGATAATCATTTGAACATGCAAGGAAATAGTGGGCTTCCTACGACTAGTAAAGTGAAGCCAAGACATGCTGTTGTCCGTATCATATATTCTGATGCAGTAGCAAAAGGCCATGTAATGCTTCCTCAATCTCTTCGTCATTTCATAGGATCTGGTTTGCATTCGTGTAAGCATACCAAACTCAATGTGTTTCTATAATTTCTGGAGTTTGGTTACTTTTTACTGTTTTGTGGGGGGTCTGCAGGTCTGCTATTGCTACAGATTTTAGTATACATTTTAAAAATCATTTTCCACTTGTGGGCATCCATGGAACATTAAATTTTCTTTCGAAGAAGCTATTATGTCCTAGTTTGGTGGAAGTTTACAAAATTAGTTTATTTACTAATTTGTCTTTAGTTCTTTTGCATTGTTAAGTTTGATACTAATATATTTGATGTGTCACACGATGTGAATTTGACAATCGTTGCTTGTCAGGTTTTAAAATTACATTTTAGGTAGCAGTTAATATTTGATAAATCTCCTCTGTTTGCTTGTGTGTCTGTCTACCATACGTCATGCAAATGAAAATGAAGACATCAATGAATCACTTGAATGATTGTCATATAGTTTAGAAGAGTAGCCGATTAAGTTATTATTATTTTTATTCTTTGTTTTATTGTTTCTTGCTGCTTATGCTAAATGAAGGAAATGACCAAGCTTCTTCTTTTGTTGATTTTATTGAAATATACTGCATTCTCAAACCTTCACTCCCCTTTAAATACAACTTGTTTTTAATCTTCTGCTCTGCCCTTTTGCTTATATTGATTTCAATTGTCTTGGGAAAGAGATTTTTCTTTGAAGTGTTATCACTGAATGTCATTATCCTTATCAATAATATGTCACGGCTCTGTTTGTTTCATATATTAAGAATCCTGCAGCTATTGGGAATTTTAGGAATGTGTGTTACTGATATCAGGTTTGAAGCATCATGTGCAAACTACCAGGCATACCCTCTTCTCTCTTTCTCGGTCAATGCCAAATTAGCGGTGGACATGGATTTGTTTGGTTCAATTTGAGTCATTTTCATATCAAACAAATTTTTGTTGGTTTCTAGTGTTCATACCTATTTGATTCAGTTTAATCATTTCCATAATTGTAATCCTTATTTTGAATTCCAAAATTAGTAACAATACAAATTAAATCATATATATAGCATGATCATCTGCCAACAAAATACAGTTTCTACTGCATTAGCTGAATATGCTGTTATTTACTCGCAGGGGTTTTCATTAAAAAGCACTTCAAAAGTCCAAAGAAAGACATTTTTTCAATGACAGTTTCTCCTCTTCGAGTTAATTTGGTTGGAAATGGTAAGGTTAATGATGATAAAAGAAATACTTTTGAGAGCCACACAATTCTCCAGCAGGAGGGGATGGCAACTAATGCAGATACTTCCACTGGAGGTATTTTAGACTGGTCACTTCAAGAATCCTCATTCTCTCCTTTGACTTATGAAACTCTTCTAAATGGGGACTCTAACAATGTTGGTATTGGTTTACAATTGGAGAACAAGTTACTTATAAAGTTATGGATGATTGGACAAATTGGGGCCATTGCATCTCAAAATAGTCAGATGAAAGTTGACTCTGTTGTTTTAACAAATGAAACATTGCTTCACATTGAAATAATAGATCATAAATTTGGTAAAAAGAAAGAAGAGCTATCTTTGCAGGGTACTAATGAGAGGGAAAATGATGGGGAACGCAAGATTGAGATTTTTTATCTACTCAGAATCAATTATATTGACTCATCAAAATGCGATGTAGATGCTAGCTTTGAGTTTGACATCAACGATGGCAGCAAAAACAGTGACAGTTTGCATGATTTGGAATTGGCGCTTGGAAAATTGGAAGTTGGGGAACCTCTATCCTTTGATTCTATTTCAGAGAGTGTTTTCAAAAGAAACTTCCATCTAACTGCATCTTCCTTAAGTTGGTTGAAGGCATCCATTTCTGATGTCACTGATAGTAAGTGATTTCAAACTATACCAGCAATAAATTAGTATATTCGTAGAGAAAAGTTTGAGATTAGTTTTCTTTTTCACTTTCATTTCTTTTCAGGATTGCTCATCCTTCTATCTCCAGAGTCTATGAATTTGATTTCTGCTTATGATATTCCATCTCCTGGGCACATACTTATTTATGGACCTCCTGTAAGGATGTATTGTTTTTGATTGAGCCATCATTAGGTGACATCTTATGTATCTTTGTATTGACTTAGATCTGTAGCAGTTCTTCTGCATGAGCATGCCATGTTGATCCAATTTATGTTTTCCATGTTTATCATCCTTTGTAATCCACAAGAAAGTTGAGATTAGATAAAGGCATCAGAGCTCCTGAATATACCAGTGCATAACTATTTAATGGATCGTTTAACTTCGATGGCTTAGTTTCTTTTGATTGTCAAAGGCAATGCCAATACAGTACTTATAGGTGACCTTGATAGATGAAAGTTGTTCTTTTTCAATATGTCATAGATTTTAAAGAATATGTGGTGTAGATTGAATTTAACAAGTGTGTATGTGCATCTAGAGAATAGGACCTCTGTCATGTTTAGGCATGTTGTCAGTCACTCACAAATGACTAGGTCTTATTATAGGTTGATGTTTTTTTGGATAACTTTATTGATTGTTCATGAAATTTGAAAATCTTGGCAGTTTGGAAATGCTTGTGCGAATTCTAAGTTGAAAAAACTTATAGTATGCTTATTGTTTAAAAAGAAACTTTTCTTGAAACGAGGATCATATTCTATCACTCTAGAAGATTAATATGTTAGATTAAAAATGGTAGCTAAGACATTGCCTTACTGAAAGTGGGTTTGCACTTATTAATCCATTCACTATAAAAAGTGTCTTATCTTGTTTAATATGTTTATGGATTATTATTCTGGGCTACCATATCTTTAATCTTGTATTGGAAGTGAAGCCTTAATTATATGTCATTTAATTTTGATATGTATCATTTGATTCAGGGGTCTGGAAAAACTACATTAGCCAGGGCGGTTGCTAGGCATTTTGAAGAGCACAAAGAAATCTTAGCTCACATGTAAGTGAATGGACATGCTTAATTTATATTGTTTGTTATTCTAATTCTTGTTGGATGTGAAATCTATCTAAAGAAAATGTAAACATTTATAGAACTCACTGAATAATGTTTTCACTGGTTTCCGTGTTGAATGTCGTCACATACAGAATTTTCATAAGCTGTTCAAAACTTGCTCTTGAAAAGAGTCTGACTGTGCGACAAGCAATTTCTGAATATATATCTGAAGCTTTATCCTGTTCACCATCTATTGTCATTTTTGACGATCTAGACAATATCATTTCATTTTCTTCGGACGAGGGATCTCATCCATCGAGTTCAGCTACTGCTTTGGTTAACTATGTTATCGACATTGTAGATGAATATGGGGTAAGTTTTGATCTATGGTCCAATTGTCTTACTGAGCAATTTAATTGTTGTTTTCAAGTCCAAATAGTATGACTTACAAGGCTAAATTATTGTTACTTCTCATGTGCTGCATTAATCCATTTTGAATAGAATAGGAGCCGAAGTTCTTGTGGATACGGTCCTGTTGCTTTTGTTGCTTCTGTGCAGTCTCTCCAGAATATTCCCCAATCTTTGAGTTCTTCAGGTTCAATAATTTCTGGAATTATAATTATTTACTTATTTATTATTTTTTAAAATCTTGTATTGATTTTGTTTGATTGAACCATCATTGCTACTATCATATTTCCCAGGGAGGTTTGACTTCCATGTTCAACTAGTTTCTCCTGCTGTCTCTGAACGTGGGCAAATATTGAAGCATGAAATTGAAAAACGTGCTTTACTGTGTCCTGATGATATAGTCTCTGAAATTGCTTCAAAATGTGATGGATATGATGCCTATGACTTGGTATTGATTTCTTTTTTATGAAATTAATTTTCTTTACCTATGCTTTCTCCTTTTGTGTGTTTCTGGACTTCAATGCAAGAGTTACGTGATCCATATTCAACAACTTGTACCCAAAACTGATCAGTCAAAAAAAAAAATCTTTTAAAAAAAATTGCTTCATCCTTCCATTACATGTGGCAAAAGGCGAAATCGCTCGCCCCCAGCGCCCCCGCCAACCCGTCCCCAGGCCAACACGGAGGAGGTAAATCACGGGTGGCTACTAGCCATAAGTGCAACCATAATAAATTGTTCTCCTTTATCAATTAAGTAATTATTTGGTATATAAGTGCTAGTGGGCCAAAATACTACTTCTTTGATTAGTGGCTATCCTTATTCCAAATTAATATATTTCTTTACTCGTTCCTATTGATACCCTAACAATTTTTTCTTCCATAAATACGACATTATTCATTTTATATGTCCTTATTTTGATGAAGTTGCTTAGAGATAGTTGTGGGGGTTTTGTTTTTTATTTTTCTGCCAAATTTTGGAATTGATAACCTTTCATGACTAATGAGGTAACTACCCATACTGTTTTGTCAAGATCTGAAAGTTTCACAATGTTTTCTGTTGCTACTAATTCTTAAACAGCACATGCTGTATTGGAATACTTATGCTAAACCATTGAAATATGTGCAGGAAATCTTGGTTGATAGGGCTGTACATGCTGCTGTCAGTCGTTTTTTGCCTTCTAGAGTTGATAAAGATACAGAACTTGTTCTGAAGAAAGAAGACTTCTCGCAGGCGATGCATGAGTTTGTTCCAATTGCAATGCGTGGTCTAACAAAAGCTGCTTCTGAAGGCGGACACAGTGGTTGGGATGATGTTGGTGGACTTGCAGATATCCGAAATGCTATTCAGGAGGTCTGTCTGGGCTTTTTTAATCTTATTTTTGGATTTTCATTATAGGGTAGGAATATAGTTTTAATATGGGAGCTGGTATGACACTTTTCAGAATTCATTTTGGATTTTGTGTTCAATTCCTTCCAAACTTGATTTCTAGTGTGTATTTTTAAGCTATTTAGCATGTTTGAGAGAGAATTATTGATATCATCTTGTTATATTACGTCTTATTCCTTCATCCTCATTTGTGCTCCAAGTTAATCAGACATTCTTTTTTCATATTAGCAAGAAAATTCAATGCTTTGTTGCACTCACATTGTTTTCATCTATTTTCATGATACTCCAGATGATTGAATTACCTTCAAAGTTTCCTGGGATATTTTCTCAATCACCATTAAGATTGAGGTCAAATGTCCTCTTGTATGGGCCTCCTGGTTGTGGGAAAACTCACATTGTCGGTGCTGCAGCAGCAGCTTGCTCCTTGAGGTTCATATCTGTCAAGGGACCTGAGTTGCTGAATAAGTACATTGGTGCTTCTGAGCAAGCTGTAAGACATAAATAGTCAATATATTCTTTTATCAATCTTGTATGTGATAATTATATAATTTGCTAGCAAGAATGTATACATAACATTTTTACTATGATTATTCTACTCTGTATTCAGTAGCATTTTTACTATGGTTATTCTACTCTTTATTTACTAGCTTGATGGATTTTTGTACTCATCTACTATGTTTTCCATCAGTATTCTTTAGGAATTTCAAGAAACATGCTTAATTGTTTCTTAGGTCCGTGATCTGTTCTCCAAGGCAGCAGCTGCTTCTCCTTGCCTTCTATTTTTTGATGAATTTGACTCTATTGCACCAAAGAGGGGGCATGATAATACTGGAGTGACAGATCGTGTTGTCAATCAGGTTAGTTTTAGGCATTCAATCAGCTGATTGAACATCGTTCACAATAGCACTTAATCTTAAATATGTGTTATTCTTTGTAAAGGGAATTTGTTACCATTGTGCTATATTTGTCTTATAACTTTCAGTTGCTAACTGAATTGGATGGCGTGGAAGCATTGACAGGGGTGTTTGTGTTTGCTGCTACTAGGTTAGTGTTCTTTGAATTGATATATTGAATTGCCAAGTTAACTTATGTTATCCGAGGAAAAAAGTGAGTTCTCTTATACAATTTGGTATGTTAGTTTTCTCATGCCTCAGTGATGCTGATGGGAACTTATGATCGCGTTTCTTTGTTTTTTCTTTTATTCCTCGGAATTCATACAGTTTAGTGCATTGCTAAAATTGGATATGCTTTCTATGAGCTGTTGTATCTGGCTTATTGATACGTTGGATACCTGGAACATGAAGTTTGGACCTGGATGGTACCTATAGCTCAAGCATTCTAATCAAGGGTGGCCATTTGTATCATTATTATCATATGGATTCGTTGTTATCTAAGTCGATCCTTCATGGCTAATTTCTGTTTGAACAATGGCTCAATTGCTGAATGGAATTTTATCTGCTCCATTTTAATGTTTAAAATTACGCTTTTTAGACATGCATGTTTTGAGCTCAAGCTATAGCTTTAGTGTACTACTGAACATAACAAACACAATGTGCCATGAACTCATGCTTATTTGGCAATCTTAATAATAGTTAAACTATGTGTTTTTTTTATCAAGTGTCAAGCTTAAATATAGTCAAATTACTAATTGTAGTCTATACTCTATACACTTTGCATCCTCTATAACTGCAAGTCTTTATCAGTTAAGAACGATGTTCTTTGTGAACTTGTTGGCACTTCAAGTTAATGTTTAGATGAAATGTTGTTGCATTTTCTGTTTAAGTTATATATGGCGGTCTAAAATTATTTGTTGTTTTTGGAAATTGTAATTCTTTATAACTTAATAGTGTTAAGAATGAATAAATAGTAATCATCTGGTAGAAACAGTGGATAGTTGGCTACAAACTCACCTTGAGAGGACCAATCCTTACAACAGTTTTTTGTAATTTCTTAAATTCAGTAAACTTTTATGTTTTTTTTTTTCCATATTTGATTGTGATTATGGTGTCATTATATTTTGGTATAATAGTCGGCCAGATCTACTTGATGCTGCACTTTTGCGACCTGGAAGGCTTGATCGACTTCTTTACTGTGATTTTCCATCCTGGCATGAGCGATTGGATATTCTTAAGGTTCTGTCTAAGAAGGTTAGCTTTATACCATGCCATTAAAAAAATATTGTTGTATTAGCAGAATAACAAAAGAACGCAGTCATGTCACATATGCCTATTTTATTCTATGGGGTTTTTCTGGAACCTGTACATGAACTGATTTGTTATTTGTTCCTGATAAAGCTAGCCACTATTTAGGAAGCCACACCTGAGGTCTAAATTGCAGGTAGGAATAGGATTGCTTTTCTTTCGCCATCTAGATAGATTGATACTGAAATAGTGTTTGGTAATTTAAGTGTTGGATCAGTTAAAACTTGATAATAATTGGACAAGTGCCGTAGCATGAGGACCAAAATAGCAAACTTCAGCTGCCTGACTAATTTTGTTAACTAGCATTATTACTTTTTTTTTTTTTAATATTTCCATTTTCCAGTTCTTGTCTTTTTGTTTAAAACTGAAATGAATGTGTTATACTCTCAACTATGTTCAGCCTTCCTCGTATTGTTTTGAAGAACCCTAACAATTTTGTGTGGATGGGCCTAGCTTCCTTTGGCAAAGAATATTGATCTGGAAACGGTAGCATCAATGACCGAAGGCTTTAGTGGTGCAGATCTTCAAGCACTCCTGTCAGATGCTCAGCTTGCATCAGTTCATGAGGTTCTGGATAGTGAAAACAGTGACAAGCCTGTGAAAACACCTTTTATCAGTAATCAGCTTCTGATGTCTGTTGCTTCAAAGGCTCGACCTTCTGTATCAGAAGACGAGAAACGCAGGCTATCCAGGATTTATAATCAGTTCCTGGAGTTGAAGAAATCTGTTTCTGCACAGGTTTTTTTCTGACCTTGTTCTCGAAGTGCATGCACATAAATATGAGGCGAATTAACTGGAAGATTTGGTTATTAGGAATTCGAGTACATAGTTTTAGTATAGGAAGCATGTTTTTATCGATTTGGCTTTTATAATACAAATTTACTTCACTGGGTTATGGTTCCCTTGTCAATATTGCATGTGAATTGATTGTTTGGTTTAACTAGCATAATGAATTAAAACTGGTGCTTTCTGTAAACAAGTTAAATTTAATCCTACCAGTCAGGTTTAAAGATTGAGAAACTACCACTTCTTTGTTCTGTTGTTTGTAGAATATTTTCCTCCACCATTGTCACTTTCAAGATTACTCATGGCAGAAAATTTTCACTGATTTTTTTTTTCCTACTACAGACAAGGGATGCAAAGGGCAAAAAGGCAACCCTAGCTTGATAACACCAGAGGTGAACTCAAAAGCAATCAAATTTTTCTGGAAGCTCGATCTTTGGAAAAAGTGTTTATATCATGTTCCAGCAGGAAGGATTGTGGCAACAAGTGGCCTTCCTGATGAGAAACAAGAACCAGTGCACACACCTAAAAAAAGATCCATGTCTTGGATTCATCTACTTCGGAAGACAAACTAATGGATGATTGCGCTCCGTAGCTATTTGATAGAGATGCACAGGTTACATAGATGATTTGAGGTTTCGGTTTTAGTTTTCTATTGTTTTTATTTTATTTTATTTTTTGGAGAGAATAGTATGCTTAGTCGACCCTACGTGGGATAAAACTTAATTGCTATTGGTTAATGTTGTATTGGGGAATAGTGTTGCTCTCCAGGAAATATGTCTATGCTATATCCAAGTAAGATCCATGGCATAGGGGAATATGCATGAAAGAGTAG
>JBBPFQ010974130.1:0-11034 GCA_037974815.1 Kaempferia elegans
ATAATACCTTATATGTTATTCGTTTTTCCTGCACTATTCACATTTCACCACCAAGATTCTTTACTTGGTGGTGCATGACCATGACCGAGTACACTCTTAACTAGTATTTTCAACTTTAATGTCATCTTATCCCATGTCGTATTCGAGTCACCGTGTATTTCTCCTAAAACTTGTTCCCTGCCCTCTACTTAAATATGTTTTGTTTTTCATCCAACTTCTACCATTTAATTTTAGGAGTCGTGCACATTTTCATTCTATTGATACTATGTTCGACATCATATCCAATACTACTAACTTAGATTGGGTAGTTAAATTTTCTCCAAGGATGACCTTACAATCTTTACATATCTTTTTATCCTTTCCTAACCATAAGAAAGTTTACAACTTATTATTCTCACTTTTGAACGTACTCAATTGTTCTTCATTTTTATAAAAAAACGTATTTGCTAATATAAGGTCAATAGTCATATGCAATCGCAAAATCTAATATAGTTTTTAGTTCTTCATTGCTTTTTCCAAACTCATAACCCTTATGGACCCTATCATACTCCTTATTTTTCACTCTGACATGTCAATTTAGATCTACTATTAAAATCATTTTATTTGGCAGAATATTTTGTAATATCTCATCTAGGTCCAAAACTTAGGTTCAGTGTTTTCATCTAATGTTACTTGAAGTGCATATCTGTTAATTACATTAATAGTTTCTTTAACCACCATCCCTCTTTTCCAACTACTCATGCTTCATCATCCTTTAGCAAACTATCTACAACAATATCTACTACATTTCTTATTTTATTTCTTCTTGTATACCATAACTTCAAAAATTCTCGCCTATCCATTTTGTCTCTTATACACACAGAATATTAATTCTTCTCTTAATCATCATCGTATTTACTACTTCATGGCTTTACTAGTGAGCGTTCCAAAATTTCATAATCCAAATCTTAGACAACTAATTTTCTTATAATATTTATTCTTTAGCTAACCTATGGTGTGAGCCGAAACGTTATAGTCAAACCCTACAACACATCCCTTCCGGGAACAACCTAGTATTAGCACAATAGCTTGATAAATCCATTCGAATATTTGCTAAAAGTCTATGTTGGTCGGCAACCCTCGCTCTTTTTGGGTAAACATACAAAGTAAATAATTAATAAGAAATTAAACACCCAAAACATTGGGCTAAACCAAATGAAACTCAACTTATAAGGATAACAATTAATTTTTGTGGAAAGATAATATCCCTAAATATAATGCTAAATATATTTTATAAATAATAGGCACATGGTTATGTAAATTATGGGGTATGATAGTATAATTAATTTCCAAAAAAGTTGGCTAGTTTTTTTAGAAAAATCTTAGATTTAGTAGGGAAATTAAGGGTGTGTTTGGTTATCCCTGTTTTCATTTTCATTTTCTAGAAAATACACATTTTCTAAAAAATAGAAAATAACTTTTAGATATTCTCTATTTTTTTCAGAAAATGCTATCTCTTTTTTTAGAAAACAGAGATGGAAAATACAAACCAAACATTACTTTTTCAAAAATGCACATTTTCCAGAAAATAAAAATAGAAAACATTCAAACCAAACGCCCCTTAAGGTTTTTTGTTAAAAAATTCTGTGTTATTTTTTTAAGAATAAATTAGATTATGAATCTATAAAAGGGTACAAGATAGTGTGTATTAGATGAGCTTTGAGTTAATCAAATTTTCAATTTCCAACACGGTATCAAAGTGTTAGGCTCAGTTTTGGATTCCCTTCTTCCCACCTTCATCAATGTTTTCTTCTTTTTTTTTTTTTGTTTGATTTCTTCTCTAACGACAAAATAGAATATTACTCAGGTTCCTTTTACCAACTTTCATAGTTGAACTCCATTCCCGAATCTTCATCATTGATAGTTTATCTTTGTTGCTCGACCTTATTGCCAATTTTCCTTGTTTTCCACCAGTTTTTCTGTAAGGTATGACTTATAAAAATGTTAAAAGTTGTACAAACATATGTTACAATACAGTAAGAAGAGATCATTCAATCTCAACAATCTGGAGAATTGTAAAATATCTAGATTGCCTATAAAATTGAATGGAAAAAATATATCTTAAGTGGTCCCAACTTGTTCATACTATGCTTATGCTTAAAGGAAAGCAAAAGCTAAGTCATCTTATGGGTATAAGATCAAAACTTGGATATCCTAGTTTGAAGCATGGAAAAGAAGATTCAATTATTATAGTGTGGTTATGGAATTCAATGGTTCTTGAGAATAGTGACATGTGTATGTTCTGGACTAATGCAAACCACATTTAGGACAAACATATTCAAAAGAAAGAGATGCAAGTAGAGTATAAGAGATCAAGGTGAAAAACAAGGCTGCTAAACAAGGTAATACACTTATGGCAATAACTAGATCATTGTAAGGTTATCAAAATCAAATGTTTTGAAAATGTTGTTCTAAAGAACTTCATTGAGCAAGATTGAATTTATGATTTTCTTGTAGATCTTAATTCAAGTTAGAATCCATGTTGTTGATAAGCAAGAACTTCCGTGCTTTAATAAAGTGGTAATACTGGTTCAAGGGGAGGAGAGCAAAATAGGACTTATACTCCAATCACAAAGCATGAAAAGCGCTGCTAGGTAGCTAGTGGTGGCAATAATTCAAACACAAATTCAGAAAAAGTATTATTTCCTGAAAGTAGAAAACTTGGACAACCAAAGGCTCCTAAATCATGAAAGTCACGCATACTCGTGAGCGGTGTTAGAAGCTTCATGGCAAACCACCCAACCAAGAGTGGGACAAGAAAGAGAACACAAAAAAAAAAGGATCAATGGTTAAGTGCATATGGCGAAGCAATACCAAAGGAATCAGGTGGACACAACCAAGAAGAGGTAGAGCGACTAGGATCCTTTATTGGTAACTTTAACAAGACCTCATGTGCTATTTCATTGGTGTACTTAGGTATGTTTCCGTCCTCTATTGGATTAAATGTCTTGGGTACAACCTTTTTCGAGTTTTGGATCATGGATTCAGGAGCTACTGTTTTTCCATGTATTTCCTATGTCCAGTGATAGGAAAATAGTCATAGCTAATGGTTCTTTAACTGTAGTAGGTGTAGAGGATATTAAAATAAGTCCATCATTAATCTAGAAAAAAATCTTATAAACCTTATCCATATCCAAAACTAACTCAAGATTTATGTTGCAATGTTATTTTTATCATAGTTATTGTGTATTTCAGGACAAGGATTCAAGGGAGATGATTGGACATGCTAAAGATTGAATAAACTTTACTATCTTGAACCTTGAATCAATCAAACATTACCAAAAACATGTTATATTACTCTTTAGTTTTAGAACTTTATTTGTCTAATAATAATAAGATTTGGTTTCACCACCACCAATTGGACATCCATCATTTAGAAACATTAAAATTTTGTTTCCATCTTTATTCCAAAGTATATATATTGAGAGTTTCCATTGCGAAGCATGAAAACTTGTTAATTGCAGGTGTATGCCTTTTCCATTAAGAAATTAAAAAAAAACTCTTTTTTATTTCATTGACAATGATATTTGAGATCCTTCTACTACTCCTAATGTTCCTGGGGCAAAATAGTTTATCTTCATTAATGATTGTAGTAGTATTTTCTTTTTTACTTATGATGTTAATATGTCCTCCCAATTTTTTGTTCCATGATTAAAAATTAACTAGGGGTTAATATCAAAAAGTTTAGAATATGATAGGGATTATCCAAACATATTCGCTCCAGATAATTTTATCCCTACAATATTTGAGTGTGTATCATTTGTTCATGTGCATAATCAAAATTAGAGCGGAGTTAGACCTAAAAGCATGAAAAGGTGTATTTGTAGGTTATTCCTCAATTCGGAAAAAGCAAAAAATATCCTCCATTAAAAAAGTTATATGTGTTGGCATAGATTACTTTCAAACAAATATCTATTTCACCACACCTTATGTTTAAGAGGAGAATTCCATACTAGAAGATGAGGACAAAAAATTCTTACTCGATCCTTCATTACTCCCAATGAGTCCATACTAAATCATGTGTTTCTGAATCTATATCAAATCCTTTGTCTAGCCTGTGCATCAAAATCTCAACTCTATCATTGAGAATCACTTGACAAGGCATATTTAAGAAGATAATTGTCCCTAAACTAACACAAGTCCAAGAATCTAAGACAAATCCTGAATATGAGATAACAATTTATAATTCTTCATTAGAAGTTAAAACTGAATCTCATATAGGTGATGAGGACCTGAGCTTTCTCAATGTTGTTAGGAAAGGAAGTAGAACTGACCTTTATATCCTCTTAGGAATTTCCTATCCTTTGAACATTTTTCATCATCACATAAAGTCTACTTGTTTAACCACTATTATCATCTCTACCACCTTATCTTAGACATTATCCAATGAGAAATAAACAAACCATGAATGAAGAAATAAATGCATTAAGGAATAACCAAATGTGGGAATTGGTGAAGTTGCCAATAAGAAGAAAAAAAAATGTAAATGGGTCTATACAGTGAAATATAAAGTGAATAAATCAATAGAAAAAAAAGATATAAAGCAATCTTCGTAGCTAAGGGCTATACTCAAACCTATGACTCATTATCTAGAAACTTATGCTCCAATTGTAAAAATGAAAACGGTTAGAATTATACTATCTTTGCAGCTAATTATAGTTGGGAGTTACAATAATAAGTTAATGTCAAGAATGTATTTTTGCACAGAGAGCAAGAAATTTATATGGTCTCACTAAAATAAGGAAATAATTTGGATGATCATATTGTATATAAATTGAAAAAAGTCTTATATGGACTTAAGCAATCACCACAAGCATAGTTTAGCATGTTTATGAGAATTATAATTGTCATAGGAGTATAAACAAAGCAAGGGGATTGCATTGTTTATTGATCAATCTTCTTCAAGGGGAGTCACAACGCTCTTAATGTAGGGAGAATCAAAACGGTCACGTTCTTAGTACGTATTAATGATATAATAGTAATGATTATAAGGAGAGACAATTTTGTGTTTGGTGAAGGAGTTTAAAATCAAAGTATTAGGAAGGATGACATTTCTTAGGTGGCTCACTTTGAACAAGCTCTCTTAAAGAAACAAACAAGACAGCATTGCAAGCTATCATATGCTCCAATATACCCCAATACCTAGATAAGGAAATGTATCAATGTCTCATAAGAAGACTTATTTATTTATCTGCCTCATACACCTCATACACGACTAAACAACATAGTGGTTACTCAATTCATGCATAATGCAAAAAACAAATTTATTTGCAAGCAACTCACCAAGTATTACAATATCTCAAAGAAGGGGTATTTTGTTTTAAAGAAATGGAAGTTTAGTGTTGAAGGCATATATGGATGTTGATTATACTAGGTCAACAGTTGCAATGGTTGACATAAGGTAACCTTTCTTAGAATTAACCACGTGACATGGAGCAAGAAACAATATCTAATAGCGCAATCTAGTGTAGAGGCAGAATTCCAAGTAATAGCTTAAGGTGTGTATAAGGTACTTTGGTTAAAAATCATCTTAGAATATTTAAAGATCAAGTGGGATGACCCAATGAGACTGTTGTAATAATAAGCTTGTGATTAGTGTAGCTCATAATTCAGTACAAGTACAACAAGATCAAACCAAAAAGACACTTCGTCAAAGCGAAGCTAGAGAGCGAATTATTTATACCCCTTATATATCCAGGCAACTTGTAGATATTCTTTTTTTTCTTTTGTAGATATTCTTACTAAAGTATTAAGTAGTTCAATATTTTAAAGTATTATATCTAAGCTAGGAATGATAAACATTTATTTACTAGCTTGAGGGGAAGGATCAAGAAACATGATTTTGTAACTAAGGATGTAAAGGAGCCAAGCTCTGGGTTGAAACTTATTTCTTTACTTATCGAGCTTATTTAAGCTTATTTATTAAAAATCTTATCAAGCTTAACTAATAGTTTTGTTGTCTTTATAAACTAGGCTACACTTTTATCTAATTATTGAAACTCATATTATTCTATTATTTTAGCATATTATAGATAATTTAAATTATAGTTATAAATTACATGTATTTAAATAAAAAATTACGAAGTAAATTTATAATTAAATTTTACACAAATTAATAAATAAATTTATTCATAAATTATTCATGAACATTAGTGAACCAAACTTAATAGTATTCAAGTTTGTTTATTTTTATATTGTTTTCCTATTGAATGAACTTTAAACAAGTTTTACCCAACTTGTTGACGAACATCCGATTCATTTATGGGATCATTAACAAACTAATTTATAACCATGAATATCCATAAAAATAAGACTGAAAATATTCCATGATTTATGGGATTATGATTCCATAAATTATAGAATATAATAGAGTTGCTAGTTTCTATAAAAGATTTAGTTTTAGTTTTTTAGAAAAGACAGTCAAAGAAATTCTATTTTACGAAGAATAAGTCATATTATCAATCTATAAAAGAGGGTTAGGATCCCATATATTGGCATATATTAGATTAGTTTTGCATTAATATAAAAATGATTTTTTGTGTACCTGTAGGCAACCATCATCACAACCAACAGCCCAAAAATTGGCATTTCCAGCTAAAACAGTTACTTTTCCAGATATGTGATCAGACCACAGAGTTTCAGATCCTTGTGTGCAACTTATTTCAGTTTCTTTAGTGGAAAATGCATTACCAACACCGATCACGTCATGGGCAGAATGCTCAATAGGCTTTGCTTCCAAGCAGATTGGTAAACTGTCTTCCATATTTTTCTTATTAAATACTCGAATTGAAAGAGAATTGCAGGTTGATAGAGAACTTGGCATGCCTATACACCCTATATGTTCTACATTAACCCTTCCATCAGTGCTAGTCAGAGCTGGTGTTTTCTCAATAAGAAGACTTTCAGTGATGTTAGCTCTTGCTGTGATTCCAGAACGCTCCTTAGATCCACAGTTGTTAAGCTTGTCAGAATAGCTGTGTGTCTCATAGCTTCCACTAAATGGTCGCTTTAGGGAAGCATCTTTTACCCCACCATCAGCAACTACATTTTGATTGTCCTTTGTTTGCTCCAAGGCCAAGGGACAGAATTCTGCAAGTTGAGCATGAACTGCAGACTGGTTTTCCTGGTGTGCTGGAACTCCAACTGCTTCTGGTATAATTCGTTTTCGGCCATCAGGACGGCGATACTCTCTTTGTTTTGGAGGACTTGATAACAGCGCAGATGCAATAGTATTTGAACCATCATTTATAGCCCCTTCATTTTTTCTACCATCTCCAGTCTGGGCATCAGTACTCTTGTGAATTGGTTGGTTAATAATTGGATTTACTGGATCTGTGGAAGCTTTTCCAGATATTTGATTTTTCTCAACAGTAGATGTTACTTTTTTGCTCGCTGTTTGCTTAGCGGAGACTGCTTCTAGCACTAACTGTGCAGCACTTTCTGCTAAGTTTGATTGCCTTCCTCTGACATCTCCATACCGACTTCTCTTTATTTCATCCAGCTCAATATCATTTAACCTGTGTCCTAGCTCCTTCACCTCAAAATGAAAGGAGGCTACTGTGCCATCCAAAGAGCAAGCGAAAAGAGTATAGCCATCTGGGCTCCTGCCAGCAAAGAGATAAAATTAGGTTGACTATGAAGCAGACATGAAGAGACAAAATGGCAAGCTTGTGTAAAAGAAAAGTCTATTACCATGATAAGTCAACAACACTTTGTGTAAAGAAGTGTTTAGCAACAAATAAGGGGCGGGCACTTGCCGTCGTCCACACAGTTATAGTGCGGTCCTGACTTCCAATTGCAATAACGTTATATGGTTGGAGCTCTCTTGATGCAGCCTTAGAAGATCCATTGGTCCATCCAGCAGGTGCAGAGTTTGCTTCTTGGGAATTAGAAAATTGTTTCCGGAACATGGAATGGTTAAACTTTACCACAATAACAGGAGCGTTGTGACCCAGGAAATCAAAGGTAGCAGACCATTCACCTCTTTCTAGAACAGGGGCTGAATGCCTGGGTTTCTGAAAGCCATGAGTAGTAGTGATGAAATGGCCACACGGTGACCACCCAAGGCGCCTGAAAAATGTAGAACCAAGCTGGAAAGAGAAAAGGTATTATAAATAGACTAGTGAAGGATGACGTCTTTACTAACACATAGCAGATAGGTTTGTGAAAAAAGTTGCAATAACTAGAAACCATTACGCACCGACTTTGACCAGTGGCCTTCTGTCTTATGTGCCAAGCTCCAATCACTAGTTCTCCATATTATTACAGTTTTGTCATCTGACTGGCTAGCTATGAAAGTACCAATAGGATCCCAAGTAACCCCTTTGACTAAGCTGGAATGCCCTCTTAGTACAGCAGTGCAGATGCCAGTGGTAACGCTCCAAATGTGAATAGTATTATCCAAGCTACCACTAGCTAGTGTTGAGTCATCAGGAGACCAATTGAGATCTACCTATTTTAAACATAATAGGAAACTCCATTAGACAATCATGATCAAGACTAAATAAACAAATGAATAATATATTGGTGTTCATAACATCAAAAATTGAAATCTCAAAGGAAAATTTTCTAATTACCACATCTGCAGTATGGCCTCTCAATGTCATAGTAACTTTCCAATTTTCTACATCTGGAGGCTCTCCGCTGCCAAATTCAGTTGTACCAGATCCAGGCTTTTTCTCATGAATAAGAATTACCTGATCATCAGATCCAGAAGCAAGGAGCCTACCATGCTTAGCCCACCTAACACAATTAACTGACCCAAAGTGGTCCCGCAGTGTAGCCAGCACTTTAGGAGTTGAAGAATCATTTTCAGAGTCCCTCTCTACTGATTTCATGTTCCATATTCGAACCTTCATGAAAACCAGGAGAAATTAAAACCAATGTCTATTAATGTAACAAAGGTTGGTGTAGAAAGTCAAATCATAAAATTGTTAGTTGCAGTATTGTTAAGTGATAAAAATATTTTGTCACAAATTGCCTACCTATCTGTCCTAATACTTGTATAATTCAACATCAAAATTTAACTTAAACACAACCTCATCTACCCAAACACTAAGGGAAAAAAAGACAACATAAAGAATCAGCAGCATCGCACCAGGACAGCATGCACAGTATAAACTTCAAGCTGTTTCAAATTACATTCCTGAAATTCCTGAAGTATATATATATAAATTTTAAACTGTCCATGGTAATAAAGTATTCACAAATAAGACTATGTACAAAGTAACCAAACCACTGTAACTGGAGAATGCGAGCTCTCGCAGTGTAAGCAAAAAGTCGAAGTCAAACAGGTGTAACAAATCACGTCAATACTAGTTCATGCGAAGACGAGGATAGAGATACCAAATCAACTTTAAGTCATAATGGGGTGGTAAAAAGGAAAGGCATGCTTAGTAGAGACCACTAAAAGATTATAAGAAGAAAAGAAGCGTTGAAAAACAAATTCTCACCTTGTGATCACCTCCACCAGTTGCAAACCTGACACCGCCGGCTTGGATATCAACGGAGAAGATCTGCATCCCCTCGTGTCTAACCCAGCTAGGCTTCTCCGTTATCATCCTCTTCGACCCGTCCCACTAAGCCTTGAGCGAGACTGCCTGCCCCCACTTCAGAATTCGAATTCCCAAAACCCTAATGCGAGTTCAAAAGACGCCAGAGAGAAAAGGGTGAGAAATCGGTGGAGAGGCAACTTCGAAACCCTAGTAAGCAAGAAGTGAAGGGAGAAGATTTAGGAGTGTTTGGAAGTGACTACGAATCTAATCCATGTTTGAATATGATCAAGAGGAAAAAAGAAAAGAGTGGTAAAAATCAATAAATCGCCATAAAAATGGAGTTCGATGAACATTTGCCTTTGGATAATATTTACTGATGTCGTATTGGATCTAACAATGTCATAATGCTAGTGGATCGGGTTGGCTTAATGGTACATGTTTGATCCTGCTTATTAAACAAACCCTAATGGAGGTGTATAAAAACTCCTCCATACAAGAAAGAAAAAAAATCAATATAATTAGTGAATTAGATTTCTTTTCTTTCTTTCTCTCTCTCTCCCTCTTTGTGCCACCATTGTCGCATTGATGTGGTAAATCATAAGTGCAGAACTTAATTAGCAAGTAAGAAAATATTGATTTATACGGAGTATTGATTAAACACTAGCTGAGTTTGTAAAGAAAACTATCAACATGATCAAGATTTGTGTAGTCGCAAGTGCAAGAGAGAGAAATAGTTGAGAGAGTAAGAGAGAGGGCATAGGGCAGCGGAGGTCAAGAGAAAAAAAGTGGTCAAAGGGGGAAGTTAGAATTGGTTGCAACGATTCAAGTACTTCAATTTCACTATGATACTTATAAATACCCAATCTATGTTTGATTTCATATCCTCAATAGTTGTTTATGTAGGTAAACTATCCTAGGGTATCCGATGTGGACTTTTGGAACTATACCGACGTATCCATTCTAATTCATCGTTACTTTTTGAGCGACAAAGTTGAGGGATTGCTTTCTTTAGGGGATCGCTATCACATGATCTCACACCCTTGAGTTGTCTTCTCTTACTTAGGATTAAGCAATCAGTTTAAATCGAATTGACCAAACCGATTAAACCAAAAATCGAACTGACTAAATTTTTTCCTTACCAACCGAACTAACTACACTTTTTAAAAAAAACTAAACCAGCCGAACCAAACCGATAAAGCATCGATTAATTCAGTTATCTAATAAAATAATCAATTTGGTTTGGTTTGGTTCTGGTTTAGTTCGATTCAACTCATAATATCAATTTGATTTGATTTGGTTTACTTCTGGTTTGGTTCGATTCAACTCATAATATCGGTTTAATTAGTTAATTGCTTTAATCAAATTTTGATTTTCAAACATGAAAATCATACTGATTAAACCAATATAACCGATATTTATAAAAAAAATTTAAATTTCTAAATTAACATAAATGAACTTTTAACATTGGTTGGCTTTGTCGTTTAATTCGATTTAACTGAAT